>CAWUFW010002023.1:1675000-1837500 GCA_963921515.1 Calotriton arnoldi
ATTGCAATTACATTTTTTATTCTGCCCACTACAGAATGGGGCAGCCACTATAGCCATTGGCTAATAGGACTGTGAGTGACGGCATTCTGCTCTGTCTCAAAGAACACATCTACACACACAGTTCCCTTAAGTGCCAGTGACTACTATGACCATGTTTTTTGTGACCTAAAATGCTTGTGTTTAACCAATTTTAGATTAAGGGCTTGGCAGCTTCCCCTGAAATACTTTTCCCGAACAAACCATGACAAAACAAGCTTAGAAAAAGCCAAAGGGCAGGTGGCCAATGCAGACATACCTGCTTTGCCAATGCTGGTTTGTCAATGCACTTAATAGTGAGTCTGTCAAATTTGTAAGATGCTATACTGCACTATGGACCAACATAGAGCGCATATGGCCGAGACACATTATCTTTCTTCCAAGCACAGTGGTCAGTCATCCTGTGAGAGAGGATGCCTAGGTGGCTAATTTAGTTACTCCAGTATTGGAGCTTTCATAGATTCCCATGCTTGGAATCATTCCCCGTCGTCGAGATGGGAGCCTCGGTAAATATATAAACAGTAGTAAATAACCATTACAAAAGAGAAACCAGCCTAGGCCTAATCCCATTTTGTAGTCAGACCATGTCTTTTTGTAAAAGAGACCAAAAAGGAACCATAAGCCAATCAGAGCAGCCTCACCCTCTAGAACCTTGGTGAAAGAACCTCAGCTCCTCAGATTTTCTACCGCACGTTGTGCAGAAGGGAGTCTCCTTGAGCTTTGCTCTATTTCAACTATTTCTATATTTTTCAGCTGTTTACTTCAGTTTTTTCTTGGTGAGATGTCTGAAAAGGAAAAGAAGGCGTTGTTTAAGTCTTGTGCCACTTGTGGCAAAAAGAGGCTTTATGTGGAGGATAGGCATAAAGACTGCATATATTGCCTATACCCGGACCACAAGGCTGCGGAGTGCAAGATTTGCCGCACCTTCTCGACTAAGACTCTCCGGGATCGTGAGGGTCGTTTACTTACCTGGCTTCACAAGTTAAAGTCGAGGAAAGAGACAGTGTCCAGTGAGGAGTCGTCTTCCGCCGTCTCATCCAGAAGGTCAGTCAAGAGGGGTAGGGGTTCCCCTTCATCATCTCTGGGTCACCCCTCTAAGGCCTCAAAAAAGACCCCGAAGGAGTCTGAGGACCAGAGTTCTATCAAATCTCCTCACTGCGGTGTAAAGGAGAGGGAAGGACTGTTATCTTCATCTGCGACTGTCCCAGGCAAAGAGAAATCATTGACAAAGCCCTCTTCGCAATCTTCTGACAAAAGTTGTCATTCGTCGTCAATGCGCAAGCCCTCATCGACAGCGTCAATCGCAGGCTAAGTGTGCTCCTGTGTCGACTTCATCTCTTTTTCCAGTGTCGACGGGCTCGTCGACTAGCACTTCTACAGCAACGTCGACGATGGTGTCGACGAAGATTTCGGCTACGGTTCCGTCGACCACTGTGGCGTCGACGACGAGAGTGTCGATGATGACGGCCACGACAGTAACGACGACGTCAGCAGGGGTGCTGCTTATCTCGTCGACGACCGGTTCGACGACGCCCATCGTTTCGTCGGCTATCAGCTCGTCGTCTATGCTTCCGTCGCTGGTTCCAACTACATTCTCGTCGACGGGAAAACTTTAAATTTCCATTAAGAGGAAAGAGATTGCGCCGGAGAGGCTGTCACCCAGGAAGGTGGATCCCTTACCACCTGCATTATTGTTGGAGGAGGAAGAGGACTCGAATGGTAATGACAGCCAATTTGGCTATGCTAACAGCCCCTCTCAACTTCTGGTCAAATGTCAGGACACTGATTCTGAGGGTGATTACTATCCTGAACGGACTAATCAACAACAATTTCCAGACCAGGAGAACGTTCGGCAACAGATGGTATCTGTCCCCACCTCTCTTTTAACGGACTTGCAGGGGATGCTTCTAGACTATCGTCGGAGGTTTTCTTCACATCCTCCGCAACCTATTCTCTTGCCACAGCCTGTGCATACTCCTCAAGCCATGGTGATGGTTTCACCACCTCCATCTGCTCAGCCACTTACACAAATTCCAACGGAGGCAGTTCCTCAACTCCAGGATGTTTCCTCTGAGGAGGAAGAAGGTGAACTTGTGCAGCCGGATCATGGAGAAGAGTGGGATGATTATGTGATCCCTGATCCCGCTTCTCCAGCTCCTTCCCCGGTGGATTCCCCTCCTGCTGACATTGGGGGTTTTCACAAGTTAATGGAGAGGGCTTCGCTACGTTTCGAACTTCCTATGCCCTCAGTTCAGACGGAGTGCTTTCTCTATGATTTTAAGGAGCCGAGTAAGAGGATGGTACGCTCCATTCCCATAGTATCTCATGTGTGGGAAGAAGGGATAAGGACCATGAAAAATCCAGCTACGGTGGTCCCAGTCTTACCACGGCTAGACAAAAAGTATAAAGCCTCAGACGACAGCCCAGCTTCTTTGAATGGTCAACCAAAACCAGATTCAGTCATTTCCCAGGCAGCTCAGAGGAAATCGAAGAATCCTTCAGCACCTCTGACCACACCACCGGACAAGGAAGGCAGGCGCCTAGACAATGCAGGGAAACTATTTTCCTCTATGGCAAGTCTGGTGATTAGGGCGGCGAACGCACTAGCGATACTTGGACGATACAACCGCCAAATGTGGTGCGACCTTTCGCCTTATCTTGACCAGTTGCCTGATCCTGCCAAGTCTGAAGCAAAGAAAATCCTACTTGAAGGGGAATTGACATCAGCTGAGATCATCGACTGTGCGATGGACATCACTACGACAGCTTTCCGCTCCCTGGCAGGGGCGGCTGTGCTTCGTCGACAGGGTTGGCTAAAGGCAACGTGGTTCCGGCCAGAGGTTCAGAATAAGATCCTGGACCTCCCCTTTGATGGTGAAGCGTTGTTCGGCAAGCACTTAGATGATGCCCTCCAAGACATTAAAAAAGACACTGAGACGGCTAGGTCATTGGGGACCCTTCAATACCGGAAAGTCCCTTTTCGTGGAGCTAGAGGCAGGGGTGCTCCTTCATACAGAGGATCCTACCAACAACAGCGATATTCCTCTTATGCTCCCGCATCTCAATCTTACCGGCCTTCTTACAACCAGAAACAAGGCCAGACATAGTCTTTCTCCAGATCAAACTTTAGGGGGAAACAGAATCGTCCGGGACGGGACGCCTCTAAGAGGCAATAGCGGCGACCTGGCTCTTTGCGCTGTTCCCTCCTCCTCCTCCAAGACATCTGTAGGAGGCAGGGTGTCTCGTTACCTACGCAACTGGCAACAGATTACAACAGACCGTTGGGTCCTAAACATCATTCAGTGGCCACACCCTGGAGTTCATACATCTACCACCATCCAGAGCCCCTACCGCCACCCCCATGAAACATCTGCGTCTCCTTCGGCTCGAAGTTCATCAACTGCTGATCAAGGGGGCAGTAGAGCCAGTCCCTTTGTCCCAGAGGGACAAGGGTTTCTATTCCAGGTTTTTCCTGGTAAAAAAGACGTTGGACAAATGGCGTCCTATTCTCGACCTCAGGGAGCTCAACACTTATCTCACAAAACAATCCTTTCGGATGGTGTCTCTCCAGGACATTCTGCGTCTTCTCAACACTGGGGATTTTATGGCCACTCTCGATCTCGAGGATGCATATTTCCACATACCCATCCATCCGGCCCACAGGAGGTTTCTTCGATTTACAGTTGCCAAGAGCCATTTCCAGTTCAAGGTGCTTCCGTTTGGCCTTCGCTCGGCTCCGAGAGTCTTCTCCAAGGTGCTAGCACCGGTAGCCGCTTTTCTCAGGAAGCATCATTTCCAAGTCTTTCCCTACATGGACGACTGGTTACTAAAGACCACGTCCAGGGAGGCAGCAGCGGAGGCGGTCGCCTCTTGCACCTGCCTCTTCTCCAATCTGGGCTTGACTCTCAACAGCACCAAGTCTTCTCTTCGCCCTTCCAGAAAGGTTCAGTTTCTTGGAGCGATTTTAAACACATCTCTCAGCAAGGTTTTTCCCTCTCTAGAGCGGCAAAGAAATCTAATATCAATGGCCCATCTGGTGCGAAGAAAAAAGTATCTTTCTGTTCGCCTCTACAAATCCCTGCTGGGGATGATGTCCTCCTGCATTCCCTTGATACCTCACCGCAGATTGCGAATGCGCCCCCTGCAGGAGCTCCTGGACTTGCAGTGGAAACAGGTGAGCGGATCCTTCAACGACAAGCTTCTGATCACTCCGGACATGCGCCAGGCCATTCTATGGTGGACAAAAGAAAAGCATTTGTCCTGAGGTCTATCCTTCGTAAGCACTCCAACACCTCAAGTGGTAACTACGGATGCGTCACTCGATGGCTGGGGCGCAGTATTGCAGGATCTGCAGGTCAGTGGTCACTGGCTTCCAGAACATCGCCTCCTTCACATCAACCTCTTAGAGTTAACAGCGATTCGTCTAGCTCTTCAAGCTTTCCTTGCAAGGTTTGTCGGTACTTGTCCGGACGGACAACACCACAGCCATGCACTACATCAACAAGGAGGGCGGCACCAGGTCCCTACCCTTGTCACAAGAAGCCCAAATGATCTGGGAGTGGGCTATCCTTCATGGAATTTCTCTGAAAGCAGAACATTTGCCAGGAGTGCTCAACGACAAAGCGGACAGGCTCAGCAGGCTGAAGTCGGTCACCCACGAGTGGGAACTGGATCAGACAACGCTGGAAGGGGTTTTTCGCCGGTGGGGCAGACCTTCCATAGACCTGTTTGCCACACCAGAGAACAGGAAATGCCAGTTTTACGCCAGCAAGCTACACCATCGAGGGTCTCTGGGGAATGCGCTTTCGATAGCCTGGTCAGGCGCATTTGTCTAAGCCTTTCCCCCATTCCGCTAATTCCCAAGTTACTCAAGAAAATGAAAACGGAGCGGTGCAAGATGATCCTGATAGCTCCTGCCTGGCCGAGACAGTTTTGGTTCACCGAACTCCACCTTCTCTCCTTGGACCATCCTCTTCCACTGCAACCAATTCCACACCTCCTCACAATGTCTCAGGGCCAGATACTGCACCCAGATCCTCGCTCGTTACAGTTCTCAGCATGGCTCCTGAGCAGCGGGAATTTCTTCACTTAAATCTTCCAGAAGAGATTAAGGATGTTCTTTCGCAGGCGAGAGCTCCTTCCACGAACAGGACCTACCGCTTAAAATGGAAGCGTTTCAGCATATGGTGTCTAAGCAACAGTTTGGATCCTTTCTTATCGCTCCCACACCAGGTCCTTCCTTATTTCCTGTCCTTGGCTAAGGCAGGTTTGGCTCATTCCTCCATTAAGGTACACTTAGCAGCAGTTTCTCGTTTTCGACGTACGTCCTCTGGGCCTTCTCTTTGGTCAAGCAGAATTGTCAAACAGTTTCTTAAGGGCCTCTTCAGGGTGTTTCCGCCAGTGAAGCCTCCACCGCCTACGTGGCAATTAAATTTAGTTCTTTCTCAACTTATGAGACATCCATTCGAACCGATTCATCGAACAGATCTTAAGTTCCTCTCCTGGAAGGTGGCTCTGTTGCTGGCCCTCACTTCAGCCAGGAGAATAGGAGAATTACAGGCTCTTACAATTCAGGAACCCTTCCTTCAGTTCAAGAGAAATACCGTCATCATGAGAACTAATCCTAAGTTTATTCCTAAAGTACCTTCTTCTTTTCAACTCAACGAACCAGTGATCCTTAAAGCTTTTTTTCCTCAGCCTACTTCGCCGGCTGAGAGAGCTCTTCACTCTCTGGATCTGCAAAGATGTTTGAAGTTCTACCTGGACCGAACAAAGTCCTTCCGCAAGTCTTCACAACTTTTTGTATCATACAGCGCTCCCCGCAAGGTGTTTCCCATTTCCAAACAGGGGATATCTCGGTGGGTTGTGAGCGCTATTCGATATTGTCACACAGCAGCGGGCAAACCCCTGGAGGGTAATGTCCGGGCACATTCGACAAGATCTATGGCATCTTCAGCCGCCTTGTTTGCTGGTGTCCAGATCAAGGACATTTGTAGGGCTGCAACTTGGAGCAGCACTCACACCTTTACGAAGCACTACTGCCTGGATGCATCACTCCAAGACGACGCAGCGGTGGGACAGGCAGTCCTGAGGAACCTCTTCCAATAAGTGGTGAGCTTTCCCTCGCTACCCTCCTTCCTTCTTTTCTGTGCTTTATACACATTTTCTCTTGTTCATAGATGCACTAACTTATCTCTGCCTTTGGCTGTTTTAAAAATGTATTTAAACCATGTTTCTCAGACAAGTAATGTCTTATGGAAAATGTGTATGCTTACTGCTAGCTACTCTGATTCCAAGCATGGGTATCTATGAAAGCTCCAATACTGGAGTAAGAAAACAAGTTACTTACCTGTAACTTTGGTTCTCCAGTATTGGAAGCTTTCATAGATTCCCATGCGACCCACCCTCCTCCCCTGGGAAAGCTCAGCCTCTCTCTGTGTTATTTTTTTTCACAACGTATACGAAAATCTGAGGAGCTGAGGTTCTTTCACCAAGGTTCTAGAGGGTGAGGCTGCTCTGATTGGCTTATGGTTCCTTTTTGGTCTCTTTTACAAAAAGACATGGTCTGACTACAAAATGGGATTAGGCCTAGGCCTGTTTCTCTTTTGTAATGGTTATTTACTACTGTTTATATATTTACCGAGGCTCCCATCTCGATGACTGGGAATGATTCCAAGCATGGGAATCTATGAAAGCTTCCAATACTGGAGAACCAAAGTTACAGGTAAGTAACTTGTTTTCTTTTGCAGCGTGAATCTTTCTGGATTCACTATGCTGTGCATTATTCCGCCATCTAGTGGTTGGGTCCGGAATTGTAGTCTTGTTTCTCTCTCTTTTTTTTTTTTTTTTTCGTGGCCCAGGTGGGTGTCGACATACCACCATTTGGTGTCCTTCGTGACGTCTACGTGCTTCCTCCGGAAGCTCCCACCTTTGGCCGCCATCTTCAGATTCTTTTTTCCGCCGTTGTCTGGATCGTTGCCGAAGAGTTCCAGAATTTTTGGAAGAGGAATCGAGAAAAATTGTAGGAAAGCGACGAAAATCAAGTTTCAGCTACACCGGACTACAGGTCAGGTAACCGGGACGACGAGGGAGAAGGTTTACGACCAAGAACTCGACGTTACTACGGAGAATGCGCTCGCAGGGAGTTCCCTGAGCGCGGGGATGGACAAAACACCGTTCAAGTTTTGCGCCAATTGCCAGCACAAATACGCCCAGAAGGACCAGCATCCAATCTGCAACCTCTGCCTGCCGCTCGACCACAGCAGCGAAGGCTGCAACGCGTGCTCAGCGTTTACACCCAAGACCCTCAGAGTAAGGGAGAGGCAGAGCAGGGCGAACCACAACATGCAGGGGCAGGGACCACCTCCATCGCTCCGAGACTTGGGCCTCTCCAGTGGAGAAGAGGACAACATTGCCGAAGGACCGGAGGACTGCACGGTCGTCTAGGTCCATAAGAAGACGTCGAAGGAGGTAAGGGAGTAGTCGACCCCTAAACACTCGAGCGACACTCGGAAGGGTGAAGCTAAAACCCCGAGCGACTCGTAGAAGTGAAGCGAAGTCCTCGAAGGGAGCGTTGCCGCCGAAACACTCGACGAAGGCAACAGCAACCAAGGACAGCCAGTCGAGCGGATCCTTCGTAAAGGACTCCCAATCGGCGAAAGCCCTCAAAAAACCAAGATCGTCGAAGGTTGCCCTCGAAAAGGACACCTTGGCGCCGAGAAAGGAAGGGCCGACATCGTCGCCAACGCCGATGGCCCCGAAGAGAGGCGCTCCAACCCTCGACGCCGAACATGCCGCTGAGATGAAGAGGAGGCTCGAGGCCGTAATGGCGAGCATCCTGCAGCGGAAAAGGGACTTCGACGAGAAGATTTGCCAATACACCATCCCGCCGAAACCCGCGCTCAAAGTCGAAATAGATGCCGAAAACGCCCGAACCGCCAAACGCCCGAACCAGTTGAGGAACAGGGGGACGAAGACTATTATTTCGAGGGACAAGGCGACGAAGACCTGCAATCCTACCGGGACTCGACATCCTCGGAGGCCCAAGACCTAGAATGGCAAGATCTCGACGCAGAATCGCCGGAAGAAGGGGTAGGTACTTACCCTTCGAGGCCCTCGCCGCCAGACGATATAGGGATCTACAACATGGTCGTCCAAAAGGCTGCACAGACGTATGGAGTGAAAATGGAAGAGAAGCCCAAGGCATGTTTTCTCCTGGAGACTCTACTGCCTCCAATTCCTGCCCATGCTTCCTAGTGTGCTGGATCGAGGAAGAGAGGCTTTTAAGGAACCAGCAGTATGCAAGGCTGTGACGCCAAGAACGGAGAAGAAGTATAAACATTCTTCAAAGGACCCTGCATACATCCAGGGGTCAGTACCAGCCAACTCCATAATTGCAGCAACGGCTAGGAAAAGGGCCAATGTGCCCACTAATGCCGGACCACCTCCAGACAAGGAGAGTAGGAGGATGGATCTCACAGGGAGAAAGGTGGAGAGAAATGCGGCAATCCATTGGTGCATCGCAAACTCCAACGCCCTGATCAACAGGCACGCATACCAACACTAAGATGAAGTGGGGCAGCTCCTAAAGCATCTACCAGAAGAGTACCAACAAAGAGCAGCTCACCTGGTAGAAGAAGGCAAAAGCATGGCGAACACATGCCTAAAATCAGCATTGGATGCTGCAGAAACATCGAGCAGACTAATGATAGGAGTGACCGAGAGGAGACACGCATGGCTCAGAATTTCGGGATTCAAGCCAGAGGTGCAAAGCAACATCCTGAATACACCTTTTAATGGGGAGCAACTGTTCGGCACACCAGTGGACGACAAGTTGGCGCAGCTCAGGAAGGACAACGAGACAGCAAGGTCCATGGGAGCGTTGCAGTTCAGAGGTGGGGCACACCCACAAGAAGGCCAGGTGGGAGAGGAGGCAACGTTCCTACCACATTGCACCAGACGTTCCAGCAAGGCTACCAAGGGCACAACCAAGGCCAGCAGCAGCAGGGACAGCAGCAGCAGCAGAACTGGCCGTACCAGCCCCGGGGACAGTCCTTTCGAGGGCGCGGAAACGGACGAGGAGAAACACGATGGGGAGGCCAGCAGCCCTCATCCAAGTGACTTCACCAGGAAACAGACCCCCCTAGCAACACCTTGGGGTGGGCGGAAAGACATAGAGGAAAACTGCAGCCGAGCGTTAAACAACAAATAGTACCTCAAACACTCCAGACCGGTAGGGGGAAGAATAAAAAACGTAATCCAGGAATGGAGGAAGGTCACATCAGACAAATGGATACTAAACATCATACAATACGGATACTGTATAGTTAGAAAAACAACCTCCGAACAGAAAACCAAGAAGCAAGGCACACAGCGAAGGAGCTCTTGCTCTTGCAACTAGAGGCGCAAGAACTGCTCAGCAAGGAGGCAATAGAAGTGGTGCCGAAAAACCAAAGGAACAAAGGGGTTTACTCAACTTACTTCCTGGTGCCAAAGGTGGGCGAAACACAAAGACCTATCCTGGAGCCAAGGTTCCTAAACAAATTAATAAAAACTCAAAGATTAAAGATGACTTCCCTACAAGAGGTAATACCACAAATACAACAAGGCGACTTCATGGCTACTATAGATTTAAAGGACGCGTACTTACACATCCCCATCAACCACAAGCGCCTGCTGAGGTTTGTGATCAACCAAAGCCACTACCAATTCACAGTACTGGCATTCGGCCTAAAATCCGCACCAAGGGTGTTTACAAAATGCCTAGCAGCTGTCGCAGCACACCTACGAAGGCAAGGAATACATGTATACCCCTATCTCGACGACTGGCTCGTAAAGGCAAGTTCGTACAGCCAATGCAAATTACACATCAAGCAGGTCATACTGACGCTGACACGACTGGGTTTCTCCATCCATTGGGCGAAATCGTCAACAGAACCAGAGCAAATCAAGATATTCTTAGGGGCAGAGATCGACACCATACATGCCAAAGTGTTCCCCAGCAGGAAGAGAACATTGGCGATACTGAAGGAAACGCGTCATTACCGCAAGGGGCAAGTTCTGACTGAGGACGGTGAGCAAGCTGATGGGAATGATGGCATCCTGCATTCACCTAGTCCAAAATATTCGACTGCACATGAGGCCATTCCAGGAATGGATACAGCAGCAATGGTCACAGGCAACTGGGAGTTGGGAAGATCTAGTGGTTGTCGCACACGCAGTGCATCAGGAAATGGCGTGGTGGAACGAACAAAACATGTCACAGGGGAAACCATTCACACAACCAACTCCAACAGTGACCATCACAACGGACGCCTCCCAGCTGGGGTGGGGCGCACACATGAACAAGCTCAAGGTGAGGGGGCTATGGTCGCAACAGGATGCGGTCAAGCACACCAATTACCTGGAACTAAAAACAGTGTTCCTAGCCTTAAAAGCCTTTCAGAAGGAGCTGTACGGAAACAGGGTGTTGATCCAAACAGACAACACCACGACCATGTTCTACATCAACAAACAAGGAGGAACACCGTCAGTAGCGCTATCCGGGCTAGCACAGGAGATATGGACATGGGCTATTCCACTGAGGATAGACCTACTAGCAATACATCTCCCAGGGAAGGACAATGTGGAAGCAGACAGACTCAGCAGGCAGACGTCGGCATCCCACGAATGGGAGATCAACCAACCGGAATTACAGAAAGTATTCCAGAAGTGGGGTACACCAAAAATAGACTTATTTGCAACACACCAAAATGCCAACACTTCGCAACCAGACCATCGGTCACAAGGGAATGCGCTATGGATAAGTTGGTCAAAAACATTTGCATACGCTATCCCACCTACCCTCCCCCCGATACCACTGATACACAGGGTACTCAACAAATGCAGGATCAGCAACATGTTACTGATACTAATAGCACCTCAGTGTGCCAGACAGTCATGGTTCTCACAAATATTGGAGATGGCGCAAGCACCAGCAGACAGATTCCCAAGACGAAGGGACCTGTTAACAATGCAGAACGGGAGGATGGTACACCCAGAGCCAGAGAGCCTCAGTCAGGCGGCATGGCTCCTGAAGACCTAGAGTTCGCACACCTCAAGCTACCGGCGAGCACAATGGCAGTGCTCAGGGAGGCAAGAAGGCCTACCACAAGGAAATGCTACGTAGCAAAGTGGAAAAGGTTCTCAGAATGGTGCATTAGAGAAAAGTTGCAAAGAAAGATCGCAAGGGAGTCAACGGTACTAAAGTATTTAACACACCTACTGCAAAGTAAACTAAGCTACGCATCCTTAAGGGTTCACTTAGCGGCGATTGTGGCTTACACAAGAGGAGAAACCGGGAAGAGTTTCTTCACCTCACAAGTAGTAAAAAGATTCCTAGAATGGGCAAAGAGAATCGCACCTCCAAACAGAATGCCAGCACCAGCATGGAACCTCAACGTAGTGCTGACCCAATTGATGAAGGCACCATTTGAGCCGATGCACAAGGCTACAGTGCACATGCTCACACTACAGACGGCCTTCTTAGCGCTTGCAACTCACTTACTCTTCGTAGAGATGTGATAGCCACTAACACTTCAAGAGCCCTACCTGCAGATGCACAGTGATAGGATTGTGATGAGAACAGACACACATTTCATGCCAAAGGTGGTGTCCCGGTTCCACATCAATCGGACAATCCAAATACCTAGTTTTTTCCAAAAACCGACCAAAAGCACAGAGAGCGCTGCACACACTGGACGCCATGAGGGCGGTGATGCACTATATAGAAAGGACAAAAGAGTGCAGAAAGACTAAACAACTTTGTTTCCTTCGCAAGCAGTTTTTTGGGACGGCCAGTTACCAAAAATACCATTGCACGATGGATTGCACAAACCATACAACTATGCCACAAACAAGCTGGGCAACTGTTACAAGGAGCAGCTCATGCTCACTCAACAAGGAAGAAAGGAGCAACGATTGCGTTTCTGGCCAACACACCGATTCAAGACATTTGCCAAGCTGCAACATGGTCTTCAGTGCACACGTTCACTAAGCACTACTGTGTGGATATTCAAATGAATAAAGAAGCGCAAGTGGGACAGAAGGTCTTACAACACCTATTCAGTAACCTGTGTTCATCTTCCACACAGCCACCACAATAAGGACAAACCGCTACAAAGTCTATGCACAGCATAGTGAATCCAGAAAGATTCACGCTGCAAAACGTATAGTTTCTTACCTGTCGGTGTAGTTTTGCAGCTTGAAGACTTTCTGGATTCACTAGCGAACCCACCCTCCTCCGCCAAAAGATGACAGGAGGAAAGGGAGTTAACACAAACAAGACTTCACAAAATAAGAGGAAAAACAAGAATAACACAAGACAAAAAGAAAAAAAAAAAATCCGAAGATGGCGGCCAAAGGTGGCAGCCTTGCATACTGCTGGTTCCTTAAAAGCCTCTCTTCCTCGATCCAGCACACTAGGAAGCATGGGCAGGAATTGGCTCCTAGTTTGAGGCAGTAGTCTCCAGGAGAAAACATGCCTTGGGCTTCTCCTCTTCCATTTTCACTCCATACGTCTGTGAAGCCTTTTGGACGACCATGTTGTAGATCCCTATATCATCTGGCGGCGAGGGCCTCGAAGGGTAAGTATCTACCCCTTCTTCCAGCGATTCTGCGTCGAGATCTTGCCATTATAGGTCTTGTGCCTCCGAGGACGTCGAGTCCCGGTAGGATTGCAGGTCTTCGTCGCCTTGTCCCTCGAAATAATAGTCTTTGTCCCCCTGTTCCTCGACTGGTTCGGGCGGTTCGGCGTCCTCGTCGTCTCTTTCGACTTCAAGCGCGGGTTTCGGCGGGATGGTGTATTGGCTCATCTTCTTGTCGAAGTCCCTTTTCCGCTGCAGGATGCTCGCCATTTCGGCCTCGAGCCTCCTCTTCTTCCTCTCCTTCTCGGTGGCATGTTCGGCGTTGAGGGTTGGAGCGCCTCTCTTCGGGGCCATCGACGTTGGCGACTATGTCGGCCCTTCCTTTCTCTGCGCCGAGGTGTCCTTTTCGAGGGCAACCTTCGACGATCTTGGTTTTTCGAGGGCTTTCGCCGATTGGGAGTCCTTTACGAAGGATCCGCTCGGCTGGCTGTCCTTGGTTGCTGTTGCCTTCGTCGAGTGTTTCGGCGGCAACGCTCCCTTCGAGGACTTCGCTTCACTTCTACGAGTGTCGCTCGGGGCTTTAGCTTCACCCTTCCGAGTGTCGCTCGAGTGTTTTGGGGTCCATGACTCCCTTACCTCCTTCGACGTCTTCTTATGGACCTCGACGACCGTGCAGTCCTCCGGTTCTTCGGCAATGTTGTCCTCTTCTCCACTGGAGAGGCCCAAGTCTCGGAGCGATGGAGGTGGTCCCTGCCCCTGCATGTTGTGGTTCGCCCTTCTCTGCCTCTCCCTTACTCTGAGGGTCTTTGGTGTAAACGCTGAGCACGCGTTGCAGTCTTCGCTGCTGTGGTCGAGCGGCAGGCAGAGGTTGCAGACTGGATGCTGGTCCTTCTGGGCGTATTTGTGGTGGCAATTGGTGTAAAACTTGAACGGTGTTATGTCCATCCCCGCGCTCAGGGAGCCCCCTGCGAGCGCATTTTCCGTAGAAACGTTGAGTTCTTTGTTGTAAACCTTCTCCCTCGTCGTCCCGGTTACCTGACCTGTAGTCCGGTGTAGCTGAAACTTGATTTTCGTCGCTTTCCTACGATTTTTCTCGATTCCTCTTCCAAAAATTCTGGAACTCTTCGGCAACGATCCAGACCCAACGGTGGAAAAAAGAATCTGAAGATGGCGACCAAAGGTGGGAGCTTCCGGAGGAAGGACGTCACGAAGGACACCAAATGGTGGTATGTCGACGCCCACCTGGGCCACGAAAAAAAAAAAGAAAAAAAGACTACAATTCCGGACCCAACCACTAGATGGCGGAATAATGTACAGCATAGTGAATCCAGAAAGTCTTCAAGCTGCAAAACTACACCGACCGGTAAGAAACTAAACGTTTCTTTCTATATGAAAAGCTCAAATCATTTTTTTTTATAGTAAAGTTAAAATAGGTGGTAGTTACTGATATTATGTTAGTAGCTAGTCTACGGTGTCAAAGGTCTCAGATCTTCCACTACTAGTAGATGTGAGAAAGTGCCATCTTTCTTACATGGTATGCCCCCACTTTTTGCTGAATGGCTGATGTACTTTGACTGAGTGTGCCCTGGGCTCCTGCCAACCAGGTACCCAGGGCCTGTGTTCCTTCCCTAAAATTGCATTGATACCTACACCCAATTGACATCCCTGGCCACAGGTCAGCCCCTGGTAAATGGTACCATGGGTACCCAGGGCACTGTGACCAGGGAAGGCCCCTAAGGGCTGCAGCACTTGTTGTGCCACCCTTAGGGACCCTGCACCTTTACACACACACACTGCCTTTGCAGGCTGCGTGTCTTGGTGCAGAACAAAAGTGAAGAGTCGACATGGCTCACATCCCTGTGTGCCATGCCTACAAGCCACTGCCCTGGCCTAGGTCAGCCACCCCTCTAGCTGGGTGCACTATGCCAGTGGTGAGGGCATAGAGGCATGAGCCCTGTGCCCCTACAGTGCCCAAGTCCATTCTTGGGCATTGTAAGTGCAGTGCTGCCATTAAGAGTATATGGTGCTGGGAGTCTGTCATTACGAACTCCACAGCACCATAATGGCCCCACTGAAGACTAAGAAGTTTGGTATCAAACTTCTCAGCACATTAAACCCCCACTGATGCCAGTGTGGGATTTAATGTAAAACGCACTCAGAGGGCATCTTAGAGATGCCCCCTGGAAACCAACCCGACCTCCAGTGTCCGGACTGAGTGGCTGCCCAGGCTGCCACCACCAGACATGTTTCTGGACCCCTGGGTCGAGAGCCTCTGCTCTCAGGGGCCTGAAACAATGCACATCCCGGGACGAGGTGCCAAAGCCTCCTCCCCCAGGATGGGCAGGGGGAGCTTCAAAGGCCTGCCGCCTTTGGAGTTTCCCAGACCATTTGCTGCTTCCAGCAAACTGGTCCCCACGGGTTCTACCCCACTCCTGGCGGGAGAACCGGCGGGAAAACCAGAAGCAGGAAATGGGTTGTGCCCACCTCTGCCAACTCCACCCCTAAGGTGGGGAGGCGAGGTGAAGCACAAACTCGAGTCCCCGCCATCTTGAGGATGGGGGGACCTGGCCAACCAGGGACAGGCTCCTGCCCCCCTCCCACTGGAGAGGAACAGAATAGGAGGTGTACCCACCCCAGGGAAGGGACCCATTGGTCCCTGCCCTTACCTACCTGTAACCACCCCTAAATTTAGTATTTAGGGGCTCCCTGAACCTTCCTTCCGGAGTTCCCAAATCCGAAAACAAGAAAGAAGACGAAGCAAGAAGACCAGCCGTGCAGCTGCTAAAAGGAGGCGACAACAACTGACTTGGCCCCAGCCCTACCGGCCTGTCGACCTCTGAACCTGCTCCTGCGGAATCCCGGCCTCAGCAACCTCACAAACCCCGGAGGACCTGACTTCTGTGCTACAGCCTTCGACCCAGGGACTCCCACGAGCAGTGGTACTGCTCAAAGAAAACCTACCAAAGACCCGGCCCTGGCACGGAGCCGCGAAACCTGCACACTCTGCACCCGCCGAGTCCAGCCTGTGCCTGAGTGACCAAAGACCTCGAGGACGTCCCCCGGCGATTCTGACCTGGAATCCAGTGGCCAAGGACCCTCCTCGACGACCCAGACGACGCCTGCAGCCTCAGGACAAGGGACCCCTCCAACCGCGACCAGCAGGGGTAAGATTTCCCGACCTCAAAGACACCCCTGCACCCGGCGCCCCACGGCCCCCTGTGCCCAACTCCTGGGTGTCTACCTATCCTCCAAGACCCCAACTTACCTCCTGAAGTGTTGGTCGTCCCTGAAGAATCACCGTCCCCGAGCCTGCAGCCTTTCTTCACCTTTCACGACCTCTATTGTTTAACATTGAGCGCCCGACGGCTCAAAAGCACCCTGCACCCAGCCGCCCGAGTGCCCCTGGAAGTGCAACCTCTATCCTAACCTACTTCCCTACTTGCCCTGAGCAAGTGACCAGGAGCCCAGCTCCCACAGTCGCGTGGCCTGCTTGCCAGCAGCCACCAACCCGGGGCCCCCGCCTGCCATAGGATAACATTGGGCCTTCTCACTCTGCACCCGGCCGCCCCTGTGCCGCTGAGGGTGTAAAAACTGTACTTACCTGATCCTGGGGGACCCCTGAGTCTTACCCAGAACCTTAACCCTGCCAGTCAAGTACTTACCCGAAATCCGATAACTCACTTTTCTTCCATAGGGTTCCATTGACTGGTTTTCTGCGAAATTTCTTCTAAGTGTGGAGTTCTGAAACTTTAGAATATTCACCAAAAATCAACCGAGTCACGAAAACGAAAATACTCACCTAGTATTAGGAGGGGCCTCAGTGCTGGACCCGAGTGCCCAACACTGGCCCTAAAAGTAATCGCAACGTTACTTACCGTTAACTCACTTTTCTTTCATAGGGATCCATTGACTGGTTTTCTGTGAAATTTCTTCTAAGTGTCGATTTCTGCATTTTACAAATATTCTTTAAAAATCGAACAAACTACAAAAACGTAATTACTTACCTGTTTTAAGTAAATGTCCCAGTGCTGAACCTAGGAGTCCAGCACTGGATTACAAAAGTAACGTAAACATACTTTGCTTGCACACTGTATTTCCTTTCATAGGATAACATTGGTAATTTTACCCAGAAAAGTTTCGAAGTGTCAGCTTTTGAAATATAGTAATATTCTTCAAAAATCACTACAATAACCAAAACGCTTTTTCTTACCTGTTTACAGGAAGTGTCCCAGGACTGAATCCAGGATCCAGTCCTGTGGTTAGAAAAGTGCTCTGCAAAGTAATCAATTGTAATTAAGTATAATTTTCCATTGAGCTCAATGTTGCATTGAATTTGACCCTGTGTTGCCTCTTGCACCAACTGTGATAACCACTATCAAAAAAGTCTACTGCCTATCTGTAAGGTGAATAACCAAAGCATCTCATACTGAGAAAGTATATTTTGATCCTATTGTTGGTTCTAAAATAAAACAAGCATATATTTTTTTATATACAAACCATTGGCCTAGAGTTCAGTTCTTGAGTGTGTGGCTTCATTTGCTGACTGAGTGTGTACAACAAATGCTTTACACTGTCCTCTGATACTGCCTTACTGCTCGACCAAGCTACCACTTTGGAGAGTAAGGTTATATCTAACTTTAGCCTCTGTCAACCCTCTGGGGACTGTGGACTCTGTACACCCTGAACCTTACTTGGGTACAGTATATACAGAGCCACTTTCCTACAGTAGACTACCCATTCAATGAGCCACCAATCTAAATACCTTGCATCAGAAGCCTATTAGAGTACTTTGTCCTAGGTACAGGTCTAATTTTGTCCGAGGTGCAGCATGCAGTTGAAATTTATGCAAAACCTTGGCTGAGACTAGCATGTTAGAATTCGGTCTATAATTTGCCAAAAAGTGATAATTTTTTGATATATATATATATATATATATATATATATATATATATATATATATATATATATATATATATATATATATATATATATACATACACATACATATATATATATATATATATATATATATATATATTTATATATTAGGTTTACACATCTTAATTTTTTAAGTGGTCAGGACAGTTTATTGCTAGATTAAGATATTCAGCAATGGAGATAGTTGTAGAGATATGCACGTATTGTTTTCAAACGCGGTCCTCTTTCACTCCCTCGTGGTTCGATTCAACAACTTTAACATTGTCGAGGCAACTCGCGGCGGCCCGCCTTTAGCCTTCGCCTTGGGCGTTCCACCCGCATTGTGTCCATTTGGTGATGTAACGGAACCCTTTTCCGATTTTGTCCTCCATGTCACACGTAGTTTCCTTGCACCGACCTTCATCAAGGTGTGTAATTTGTGCTTCTCCCAGAGCACAACAAGGCCAGCTGCGAGGCCTGCTGCTCCTTCAGGTCCAAAAAGATTCTTCGTGATAGTCTAGCTCGACTTCTCAAGATTTATCGAAAGAGCGTGGACGACACACTGGACCTCTGTGGACCAGAGTACCTCCAGGAAGCTATTCAAGCACAAGCGTCGGTGGCAGATGAGCCTTCTTCCACAAAGATAGTTCCGGCTCTGACATCCAGCAGCAAGAACTGCCTCCAGCTCAACTAGCTGTGAGTAGTGTGATCCCACCATCTCTGCATCTACCCCAGCAAACCATCACAAAGGGTTGACATCCTGTCCCACAGACATTTAAAACCATTGTCTGTCCACCACTTCCTTTAGGCCATGGTCTGCACCAAACAACTATTTCGGATACACCCAGTCCCAGCTCGGCGCTGAAAATCTTTGTGCCAATTGGGTTTTGTTTTAAATGCTGTTTAGGGAAACAACATAGGCCCTGGGTACCTGTTTGGCAGGAACCCGGGGCACACTCAGTCAAAGCACATCAGCAGTTTAGCAAAAAGTTGGGGCAACCATGCAAAAAGAGGGCATTTTCTAACATGGTTTGCATGGCCAACAAGCAGTGTGCCATGTCGATTTTGTAGTTTGTCTGCACAATGCCTTGCTTGCTACAGTGGCAGTCTGCATGGCCTAGGTGATGGGTCCCTAGGGGGCCTTCTTCAGTCCCAATGCCCTAGTTACCATTTACTAGGGACTTACAGGGGGCTTGAATGCGACAAAAGCCTTTCTGAGTAGGTTATCCTCGCGTAGCCACAAGTGGCAACTTCATCTTAAAGTGAGTCTTATAATATTCAGGGATGGGTTTCTTCGAAGATAGTTCTTTTCGCTACTATGGTTAGCAGGTGTCAACTGTACTGGTGTTCATTTTGGCAGAATCTTTAGTGTATTCCTCAGCTTTTGATGCTGAAGGTTATTCACAAAGCAGAAATGATGATCGCTCTTGACTGGGCGAGTCTCCTGCTGTATGTGGATCTTCTTAGTTGTGCAACTCCATGGTCTTACTGCAAAGTGAAGACCTGACTTGGAACGGTTATTCGACTCATCTCAGGATTCTAATGCATGGATTATCCTCAGAAGGTGTTGGGCGTCGTAGCTTCAAGTGAGTGATGTGACATTAATTTGATCCTCTTCAGGTGTAGGCCGTCCACATTCTGCTGTATGTGGTTTGCTCTGCACGATGGGGTCTTAATATTTGTGCTGTAAAAGGTTGTTAAGCTGCTATTTCAGCTTCTTTATCTTGTGCAGCTCTTTGTACACCTCTAAGAGCTTGCTTCACTACCCGCTGTCTGAACAAAGATGTTTTTGAGACTGAAAGCGTCAGGACCTTGCAGGACATATCATCTTTTTTTAGCCTAATTTTTCAGCAAATTGCAAGTCAGATATATTATATCAGGACTGGTCTGAAGGGACTCCAGTTGCTATGATTCTGATTATGCTGCAGGTGACTAGTGCTGTGTGGTTTGCAAGTGTTCGAGGCATGTTTGCTGTAGATACACATGCCTTGCATACTCCTGCTATCTAGTGTTGGGTCCGGATGTTTGCAAGTTGTTTTTCTTCTATGTCTTTCCAGTCACAAGGTAAGGTGACTCCTCCTTTCGGTGATAGTGCGCATGGGCATCGACTCCATTGTTAGATTGTTTTTTTCGCCATTGGGTTCGGACATGTATTGCTGTGCTCCAGTACAAAAACCGTTTTTCGGATTCCCCTCGGTGCGCAATCCACTCTACCCTTGACGGTATTGTTTCCGTACGCGTTTCCCTGTTCTCCGCATATCGAATTGCTCGACAAACTCTCTATTTTCGATCGAAAACCTAGTGGACGACCGTCTGGCCTAGCCGCGTCGGTCCAGCCTTCTGCCGATGGAACGGACTCCATTCCAGTTCTGTCTGGGGTGCCACGCGAAGTACCCTCACACCAACCTACATCAAGTTTGTCACTTGTGCCTCACTCCGTAGCACAAGGAGGAAGACCGCGACGCTTGTAAGTCGTTCCGGTCCAAGAAGATTCTATGCGATCGGCGGGCTAGACGACGAGAAATGCAGCAACAGAGCATCCAACACACTCCGGATATCTTCGGAGAAGAATCCAACCAAGAAGAGATCTAGGCGTCTGCTGCAGAAGAAGAGGCCCTCTCCGTTCCAGAGTACGATTCAGAGCTCGATCTGGAGTCAGAAGATGTGCCTCTGTGACAGGGTGCCGTGAGTACTGAAGACCCTTGCCCTCTAAATCCTCCTCCAAAACTTATAAGGCTTCAGCACCACCTCTGCCTTCTGTCCTAGGTCGGCACGAAACTGACTGTCAAGCCTTCCGGCTCTGGATCGAGTTGGCCAAAGTTACCTTCGGATTCGAAATAATCTGGCTCCAAGGACCGATCTGGTTCAAACGCAAAACTGTCCGCTTCAAAACAGACTTTCTTCAGAGCCGAAACCTTCCGCTCTGAAACACAAACATGCTTTGGAGCCGAACAGTCCACTAACAAAGACAAGTCGGTTTGGTTCCAAAATCTACGGACAGTGATCCCGAGCCTCCAGAACCAATTTTAGAAGTCTTTGAGGCCAAATTGGATCCTAAATAGAAAAAACTGTTCGAGGCATATGAGCTGTATATCATATGCTGTGCATAGATCGCCATCTAGTGTTGGGTCTGGATGTTTGCACTTTGTTTTTCTTCGAAGAAGTCTTACCAGTCACGAGGTAGGTGACTCCTCCTTTCGGTGATAGTGCGCATGGCCAGCGACTCGATTGTTTTTTTCCGCCATCTGGTTCGGACGTCTATCGTTGCGCTCCGGTTTGACACCGTTCCTTCGGTTTCCTTAGGTGCGCAAGATACTCACCCTCAACGGTATTGTTTTCGATCACGTCTCCCTTTCTATCGCGTATCGTAATTAATTAAAATCTTTCGAACGGAAAGTTCGTGGATGGCCGTCTGGCCTACCCGCGTCGGGTCGACCTGCAGTCGATGGAACGAACTCCCTTCAAATTCTGCCCTCGGTGCCACGTGTAATATCCGCGCACCGACTCACGTAGTTTGTAATCTGTGTTTGTCCCCCGAACACAGAGAACAAGACTGCGACGCGTGACAGGCTTTCCGCTCCAAGAAAACACTTTGCGACCGTCGGCCTCGATGTCGCGACATGCAGAGCCAGCACACAAGCTCCATTCTGGACATCTTCGGTCAACAGTCTGACGAAGAGGCCGGCGAGGCCATGAGAACAGAGGAGGAGCCGGTCGCCATCTCAGAATTCGAATCCGACCAAGAGGAGGACATCCCACATGGTCAACGTACCGGGAGTACACCTCCCCCCTCATCTCAAGAAACAATTTCAATTAAAAAGAAGGCTCCGGTCCAACCCGCGCCATCGAGCCCCGGTCGGCACCGAGATCACGCTTCTGACGCCCTGCCCTCTGGCTCGGCGCCGAAGCCTACCAAAAAGCCTTCCGGGTCCGAAAAGACTCCCTCCAAACTGAGTTCGGAGCCCAGACCTTCAGGGTCGAAACACAAGTCCGGCTCCTACCCCCACCATTCGGCCCCGAAAATATCGTCGGATCCGAAGAAATCTATGGTTTCGACTCCAGCACTGAAAATTTCGGCGCTGAAACAGACAAGTGCAGAAAACAACTACAAAGCCCAGTTTCAATGCCCCAATTGAAATAAACGGATCCGAAACAAAAGCTTTTGTATATCCAGCCACAGACTGACCATATCACCACTAAAGTGATTCTAAAAAGGACTGATGCAGAAGAAGAATATCACATCCCTTTAAAGAAGATGGTCTTAAATAGGTGGACGATGCCTGTCGTATCAGACATGTTAAAGATACGATTTACCATTTCTGCGAAATGGAAGGGGCAATTTGTACGTATAAGTGCCTGTATCTCTGCTGAAGACCTTGCAACTTGAAGATCAAAGGTCTCTCGAGCGGAGGTTAAGGGCACAGATTTCTGTATAAGCATGGCTTTCATTCTGCTCAGAGCATCAAACAGTATTTACGAAACATTTAGTGAAGGCCATAACGGCGCTTCCCTGACTATGTGTTGGTGGAAACAATACTTGCATACAGCAAGTAACCCTGGAACTCACGGTTACCAGATATGTGATGCCCGGAAGCATCCCACAGCAGCCTTGATCGTTGAGCATCAAGTAACTCCCATTCGAAAGTAGCCTGAACACTGGAGTGATCACGGCAGCTGGGGCACCCTTTAAGTGACAGGATAAGTTAGCTACCAAACCGTTACAGGCCCCATGAAGCATTATATCCTGACATATAAGTGATCCACTTAAAGTATTCTCGCAGTTAGTACCGCTTAGAAATAATTCTTTTTTTTTTTTTTCCCACTCCGGCATCGAAATCTGTACAGTAATTCCCAGGATTCCTTAATTAATTCCCTACCCATCTCTTCATATCTGCCTGCCTGCATTTGCTCAAGGCAATATTGGAATTGAAAAGTAGTGACCGGAAGAGTTATGTGGCCATGGATTAACCATTCTGTGGACGGTGACTCTGCCACTGTAAATACTAATTTATCCAATTTTTCAATACGCAGCATTGTATATTTTGCTCTCCTGTGTGCCATTTCTATCTGTTTTTCTGTCAGATTGTACGATGAAAACAGACGTACTGTTTATAAAACGCCAAGGCACATAGCCTGCGCGCAAAGATTGCAGCGTCCAGCTCAATAACATAATAGAACGCAATTGTGATTGCCCGTGTTGTAATATGGACAGATCCTGTTCTAGTACATCAATTGCAGTAGATACAATCTTGCCTAGAGAATATATCCTGGAGGTTAGTGTTGTTTACCCATTGTCGACCACTGCTAGAGCCTTCTCTAGATTTATACGATCTATTTCTCGTATTCTTTCCGCGGCCTCTTGTAATATTTTCCAAAGCTCATTGTAGACCGCATAATAAAAACGTTTCAGACGTGGCTTCCTAGGTCCTAATAAAAAATCCCGTAGGTCCACATCCTCTGTAAGTAAGGATAAGTGTTTCACATGTGTAAGCGTTGAGGTCTTTAGCCAATCGAGGCATAACTTCCCAACATTGTGCGATGTCACTACTCCTGGGTGTTGTCTCTGTACATAGCGTGGATCTGGCCTATTGATACTAAATCCTTTTGTTTTACCCAAGAATCTTTCCTGACAGTTATTGCTGTTGACGGGCTAAATCAACCATCCCTTCCAATCGGGGTCTGATCTATTGTATTGCATGATGGCATCTAGTGTAACCTCTTCCTATGATGTTGTGTTACCCTCATTGTGTGATGGTGCTGGCACTCGAGGTGTATTCAAATCTTTGTTTTTGGCTTGTCCAAGACCTGTTTGTTGCATTGTTTCATTCAAAAACATTATTTGCTGAGGAATAAGGCATGCTCTAAATAGTGCCTCCGTTCCCTGGACCTGCCTGTCTCTAGTACCCCAGACAGATTTCAAGTCTATGGTGTCTTTCCAAAAGTCAAAACCTTGTTCAGGCAACTGGGCAATAAAGGAAGCAGAATAAATCTATTTGGTGTTTGTCAACATATTTTTCAGTGCTGGTGTTGGTGCAACCTTATAATATGAGGCTGGGTCTGATATGTTAAACCCTGAAAAATATGAAAATGTCTGTGCAAATGTTTTTGAACTGCTTTTCAGCGGTGTTGGGCAATGTTCCCATTGGTGGTATGTGAAAACATTTCTGGGATTAGCAGATTTATGCAGAAAGTGATGCCCATAATGTTGATAGCAATACATTTTTCCAAAGTCTGATTTGTCTTCCAACATTTCATTATTGGAAAATGCAGCAGATTTTTCTAAATCAGACAACCTATTATTTACAGTTTCATAATCTCAATCATCGGAAAATGTACGGGAGGTAATGATATCACTCAATGACTGTTAGAAATGGGATCTCTAGTTGGCAAGGGCTTGCACCTTTGTCCAAGTAGGGACCCTTCTTCCTAGTCAGGGTAAGGGTTGTTACACTCGTGAAGTAACCCCTGCTCACCCTCGTGGTAGCTTGGCACGAGCAGTCAGGCTTAATTCAGAGGCAGTGTGTAAAGCATTTGCACATAACCAACAGTAATACCGTGTAAGCACTACAAACGGACACCACACCAGTTTAGAAAAATAACCAATATTTTATATACTCAAGACAAGACCAATTACGACAAAAATCCACAATACTATACTTTACGAATGAATACTTGATACGGTAACTTCTTCTTTGCAGGAATAGCATAAAAGCAAAGTTCGTACGAGTCGGTAGCTCCGTCCGAGCCTACCGTGATGCTGAAAACCCCAGAGTCTTAACAGTTCCAGTCGACCGCGTCGATACGGGCCAGCAGAGTCATGAACAGACTCGGTTACAGTACCTTTCTCGTTGTGGCTGGTACGGGTGTACGAGCCGGTCGGCTTTCGTCGCGGTTGCGGTGCAAGACGGAGCGATGCAAGGTGCGGTGTCCCTCGATGCGGTGCAGGCAGCGGCTCGATGAGCGTCGTGCAGACGGAGTCGGTGAGTCCAAGGCGTGCGATGCAGGGTGAGACTATGCTCGATGCGGTGCTGACAGGTTGCGATGCAGGCGACCAAGCCGGAGTGCGGGAGCTGGCGTCGGACAGCGGTGCAAGTCGGAGCGGTGCGTCGCAGACGTGCGGCGGTGCCCCAAATGCGGTGCGGTCTCGACTCTTGAGCCAGTTGCAGCGACCGCGTCGGTCGGGTCCGGTTGGTTCAGTGATGCGATGCGATGCGAAGCGAACTGCGGTGCCCACAGGTCACGGTGCAAGCAGCGGCTCGATGTTGGCGGCGTCGGACGTCGCCCACGGTGAGACCAGGGTTGCGAAGCGGGGCGATTCGGTCTGCGGTGCAAACAGGTCACTGGCCAGGGATGGATTCGGTTGACGGAGTCGGTTGCAGTTCCCTTCCTCTGTGGCAACTGAAACAGCGTTCCAGAAGCGGTACCCAGAGGCTTGTGAAGTCTTTGCAGTCCCTGAGACTTCTTAACAGGAGGCCAGCTCGGTTCCAGGCCCTTGGAGATACTCAGCACAAGTTTGTAGAAAGTTCAGTCCAGTCCTTTCACTGCCCAAGGCAGAAGCAGCAGCTGCAGGCCAACCCAACAAAGCAACAACACAGCAAAGGGGCAGTACTCCTCCTGGCAGCTCTTCCAGCTCTTCGTCTTGGCAGGTTCCTTGATTCCAGCGAGATCTAAATTCATGGGGTCAGGGCCCCAATATTTATATCCCAAATTCCTTTGTTCTCTGAAGGCAGAGAGGCCTTTGCCTAGTCCAAACCAGTTCTGGAGCACTTTGTTGACAAGTCTCCGTCCCTTCTTTCAGTGAGTAGGCCAGGGACATCAGACGCACCACAGGAGGTGGAGCCAGCATTGTGGAGGGAAGGCACTGTCCTATTCAGGGCCCAGGTGCGACCCCTCCCACCCATCTACATGTAGATCTTGCTATTCAGCCCTGTGCTGACTCACCCTGTCTCCTGGCATCCCCCAGCCCCTGTCACTCACACTCCAGACAAGGAATACACAACCTCGCCGAGGCAGGCTTGGATGGTTAGACAAGAAAATACCCACTTTCTAAAAGTGGTATTTTCAAACACAGAATGTTAAAACCAACTTCACTAAAAGATGCATTTTATCATTCTGAGTCCAGGCATACTAAACTCGAATTTCTACCATGTTCCCGGGGTCAGTTAGGATTATAAGCTGTAATAATCAAAACTGCCCGTTCTGGCCTAGGGGGAACAGGTAGCCTTGCAATAGTGAAAAACGAACTAGGTTGTAATTCACTATCAGGACATGCCGCACACACCCGGGCATGTCCTACCTTTCGCATACAACGCACCCTGCCCACAGGGGTACCTTGGGCCTACCTTAGGGGTGACTAACATGTAGCAAAGGGAAGGTTTAGGGACTTGCAAGTGTGTGCACTTGCCAAGTCGTCATGGCAGCCCCAGGCTGCGCACAGGCTCTGCGGTGGCAGGCCCGAGTTACACTTTACGGGCTGTTTGCTTGGGTGGCACAATCCAGTGCTGCAGCCCACCAACAGCATTTGGTCTATAGGCCCTGGCACTCGCAGTGCACTTTACAAGGGACTGACAGATAAACCAAATAGGCCAATCATGGAAACACCAATCCATAACACATTTTATACAGGAGCACTTGCACTTTCCCACTGGACCGCAGTGAGGAAAGTGCGCAGAATCATTACACCAGCAAAAACAGAGTCAAAACCGGGAGGTCAGAAAGCAAAAAGTCAGGGGAAACACGCCAAAAGATGCCAAGTCTAACAATGACATTTTAAATAAATGTGGTATTTTTAAAAGTTCGGTCGGGCCAAATAAATCGTAATCAACCTTGTCCCACACTATACCATCAGGTATAGGAACTGCTGTAATGTTCACTGATGATAGGTCTCTTTATTTCACAATGTGAAGATAGATGTGGTTTCAGGATCACATTCACTTTTTGTGCTGCAGAGCTTTCTCGACGATAAGTTCCACTATTAAGCATACTAAAGACAGTGACTAGGCCTAGCCAGAAAAGTATCCTGGTAGTTACCCAGAGTTCCACCCAAGGTGATACCAGGTAAGTCTTTTTAAGAAAGTTCAGAAAATCTTTGAATCAATGTAGACGAGATTTTTGGGCTGGTATAGTTTTAGGTTCACTTGGATCCAATGAAAAGGTATCGAAGTCAATGAAATAGCCAGATGCAGTTCGATCAATTTTCGGTAATTTCGCTCGTTTTGTGGAAACTGTAGCTTGCTCTTGTTGGGGCATGTTGACGTAGATATCAGTGTTTGGTCGAATTGAAATTTGTCTTTCAGTGGAGTTCTCATTTTGAACTACAGTGTCAAGAGGAACGAGTTCCATTGCATTGTTGCGTAGTCCATCATCCTGTGCAGGTGACCCTTCAAACGTGATGAGTCTTTCTGTTTGAACTTCTTGTATAGTTGTGAGAGGAGGGTGTCCACACGGCCTACTACTCAGTATCGGCCACATAGTGTGGTTTGATCAGGTCTATTGAGACAAATCTTTTCTCCTTTTTTCCGGCAAGAGGTGGCAGAAGTACTGTTCTTGTTCCTTCAACTGCCAGGACGGGTACAGGCTTTCTGTATGATGGCCCAAATTCTTTTTTTTGTCTGCTATTCTCTCTCTGACCAGATCCCCAACTTTAGGGATCCAGACAGGTCTTGCCGTGACACTTTTTGCTTCCCCAGTGGCGGTCCTTTTCACCTGGACCTTACTCTGTAGTGCTCTGGATTCATTCAGGTCCTGTAAAACAGCCAAACGTTTATAGATGTCCAAAGGTTTTTCATCCGCCACTGTGCCTTCACAATCAAGATCAGGTACCCGCATACTCCCAAATAGGACCTCATAAGGGGTGACACCCCCTAGAGAGCTTCTTGGCTGATTATTTAATGCCCTTTGAATTCCATACAGATGTTTTACCTAATTTCCACCCGAGCCTAATACTCTAGCTGTTAATGGCTGTTTTAAGTCCCGGTTTTTCCTCTCCACAACCGAATTTCCCTCTGGATGGTACGGAGAGGAGTACCGCAATGCTACACCCAAACTTCCCTTGGCTTCCTTGTAAGCTCTAGAGCTAAACGCGGGGCCACGGTCAGAATGTAATGTGCCAATTTGGTATGTCCCTATAAAGACTCGCAAATCTTTTATAACAGTTCGAGCGTCAGCCGAGCGCTTGGGCCACACCCATAGGAACCTAGAGCAGGAATCCACTGCAACCATGATATACTTGTAAGCCCCATCAGATTGTTAGGGGCCGCAGTGGTCCAAATAGACACACGCCAGTGGTTTGTCTGATATTAGTAATGGTGTCTGCGCTGGACGTGTTACTGTGGAGCCTTTCATCTGCTGACAGATGTCGCATTTCAAGACGTAGATCAGATTTGGGTCGTACCTGTATTCTACATCTGTTGCTGTGAGAATTCGCCCATTGTATCCATCTTGGATGTAAGGCTTTAGCATTGGGAACGCTTGCCTTTGTCGCAGCCTCTAAGGCTGGAACTGGGGTCACGACTATTATACGCTTCCCTTGAGCCAGAGCTCTTTCTCTTACTACAGCAGTCTATACTGCTGTCAGAATTTTTTCTGTTGATGCAAAACGCATCTCCGCACTTGTGTACAAATGTGATTTGTACGCTATCTGTACTGTCTCACCTTCACTATATGTTAGATAGGTGTACCCAGATTGACCCGCAACTATACGGATCACCAGGTTGCATATGTTTACGCGTCTAAGTGTTTTGAAGCGATCATGTCAGCTTGTAAAGAACGAAGGATATCAGTGTGTTCCTGTGTCCAGTGTCTGATTGAGAAATCAGGTTTTATTAAATCGTAGAAAGGTTTTACTCTTTCTGCATAATCCAAAATGTATGTTCTGCCAAAGTTCAGGAATCCCAGGATTGATTGTAAATTTATTGTTTTTGGAGGTTGGAGCAGTGCACATTTTTCCAAAAAGTTAGCGGCTAGGCTTTTCCCTTCACTTGAAAGCTCATATCCTAGAAAAAGGGTATTAAGGTGGGCAATCTTCGATTTTTTTGAAGTTGACTTTGTAATCCTCAAAGGCAAATCCCAAAATTATGGTATTTACTCTGTTCAAGTGTTCCTCCAGGTCATCATCCGTCGGATAGATATCATCTACATAGGACAATGCCTCCTCATCCAAATTTTGAAGTAATTCAGTTACCCTAGCCGAAAACAACCCGGGCTATTCTTATACCCCTGGGAGAGTCGACAAAATTGACCCTGGGACCCTTGCGCTGAGAATGCTGTCAAATATCTGCTCTCAGGCGCTATATTCTGGCAAAAAAATCCATTTGAGAGATCTAGTGTTTTGTATTTTTGACGCACAATGTTATTCATTAATGCGGCACTGTGTGCATTCTGTACTGCAAATGTCTTAGTGCAAGTGTTTAAATGTCTGTAATCCAACACTAGACGGTATTTATTGTCCGGTTTCGATACGGGAAACAAAGGGTTATTCATTTGAGAGGTGCAAGTTTCAATCACCCTCTGGTATTCAAGTTGATCTAAGATCTCCCTGAACTGTTTTTTAGCTTCTTGCTTTATTGGATACTGCCTTTGTGCAGTTGGAGTATTTTTTAATGGAATTATGTGGTGGGTTGAATCCTCATCCCATCCAACATGGTTTTGTATAATGCCGGAGCTTGAGCTACCGCCCACTCCTGTGCATATGTATATTTTAAATGTTTGGGAACATGGTCGGAGAATGCTGGTAAAATTACTGTGTTCGAGGCATGAGCGCTGTAGATCACATGCTTTGCATAGGATCGCCATCTAGTGTTGGGTCTGGATGTTTGCACTTTGTTTTTCTGGAAGAAGTTTTCCCTAATCACGAGGTAGAGGACTCCTTCCTTAGGTGATAGTGCGCATGGTCATCGACTCCATCTTCAGATTGTTTTTTTCCGCCATCGGGTTCGGATGTAACTAGCTGCGCTCCGGTTCGACGTCGATCCTCTGGTCCTTCTCGGCGCTTATCACTTCACATTCGGCGGTATTGTTTCCGATCGCGTTCCCCTTTCTTCGCGGACAGTGATTCCTAAAGAACAATTTCGATCGGAGAGCTCGTGGTAGGACGTCGGGCCTAGCCCCTGGTTTGACTCGCAGTTGATGGAACAAACTCCTTTCAAGTTCTGTCCTCGGTGCCACGCGTAATACCCGCGCACCGACTCACACGAGGTGTGCAACTTGTGTATCTGAAAGAGACACGTTAGTGACAGATTCCTTACCTTAGAATATCCCCAGGCGTCAGACTGGATCCGGAAAGGTTTTGCGTAGCAATAACCTTGCGCGTCGGTAGGCGGCGTCGTGCGGCTCCACGTCCGTCGTCGGTGTCGTGATCGCCGGGATGACGTCGCGGGCAGTACTTAGACGCCGCCCCTGCGCGCTGACGTCGGTTCTTCTTTTTCCGTGCCAGTAAGCGCAGATCCGGGAAGAGCAGTGCCCTAGTCAATTTTTTACTACATTTTTGGTGAATTTTTTCACTGTTTCTTTTCGAGTCTTCTCGACTCTTAGGTGTCGGTAGGGATGCCCGGCTTCAAGCCATGCGGTGCCTGTGGTCGAATGATGTCGATCACAGACCCGCACTTAGAGTGTCTCTACTGTCTCGGCCGAGACCACGACACGAAGTCGTGCCCTGACTGCCGGAAACTTCACCTGAAGGCTTTGCGAGAGCGGTCTCGAAGCTCCTGGAGGTCCGGCAGTCGGCTCCGTGCCGCACCAAGCCCCGGTCCCGTGAGAGGTCGAGGGGCCGGTCGCGGAGCCCCGCCGGTCGTCGGAGTCCAAGTCTTCGCGCTCCTCGGGTAAGTCGAAGCACAAGAGGTCTAAGAAGCACCATCGCTCTAAGACTTCGCCTCGCCGGTCTCGCGACTCGGCTGAGGCCCCTGTCGGCACCGTCCCCGCATTACCCGTCGTTCGGGGGCGACTCCGGCCGAGATACAGGAATTCCTGTCGGCCATGGCCCGCCTCTTCGGGCCTCAAGGTCCCTCCGGTGCGCCTTCGGGCCCCGCGGGCCCTGATGGGGTTGCTCCGGCGTCGCCGACTACTCCGGTCCCGGCGTCGCCTGTCCCGCCAGCCTTGATCCCGGCCTCGATCCCGGCTCCGGTGGTACCGCAACCCCGATCGACGCCGGTTGACCTAACCACGCCTCCGCCGATCTCCCCGGTGCCGTTCCCGATGCCGCCCGGGGCTCCGGGCGGCGTCGTTCCCCGGTTCTCTCCGGTTCCGGCAACGGAGCCGGGCCGACCGTCGCTCGACGCCGGCTCCGGCGCCGATGAGACCTTGGGTCCCAGATGTCCCTCCTCCTCCATATTTTGAACCAGAGGAGGACCAGGAGAGCTGGGAGGGGTCGGAAGACCCTCTCACACAGCAGTGTGAGTATGATCAGGACTGGGCAGAGGAGCTTGGGGATGCCAGTGGTCTAGACACTTCCCCTGACACTGGCATGCTGTCTCCTCCCGTGGCTACGGAGGAGGGAGCAAATTCGCACCGGTGTTGCGTAGAGCAGCTGGAGCCTTGCACCTCCAATTGCCTACTGTGGCCGTCAGGACTAATCTCCTGACCGAAGTGCTTCAGCCGGCAGCTTCCTCTTCGGAGACTGTGCTGCCGTTTAATGATGCACTATCTGACGTTCTTTTGGGCACCTGGTCCAAGCCCACCACAGGGGCTCCTGTGGATAGGAACGTGGCCCGACGCCATCGCCCTGCTCCGGGCGACCCCTTGTTTCTCTCTCAACATCCCACCCCCGAGAGCTTGGTTGTCCAAGCCTCTGCCTCCCAAACCGCCTTCCCTACCGCCCCTCCGGATAGGGAATCCAAACGCCTGGACCAATTTGAGAAGAAGGCTTTTTCTTCCTCCAGTGCTGGCTTGCGGTCCGTCAACACCGCTTGCCTTTTGGGCCGATATACCCACTCCCTGTGGGATTCGGTGGCGAGTGTTTTGCCACAGTGTTCTGAGGAGGTCCAGACACTGCTTACCCGCGCCATTGCGGAAGGTAGAGATGCGGCTAAATACACCATACATTGTGGCCTTGATACCGCCGACTCGCTGGGCAGATCGCTTGCAACGACGGTGGCGCTGCGTCGCCACGCCTGGCTGAGAACAACTGGTTTCTCGGGTGATGTCCAGAATACACTCATGGACATGCCCTTTGATGGAGTCGGTCTTTTTGGTTCCAAAGCAGACCATGCGCTGGAGCGTTTTAAGGACTCGCGGGCTACTGGCAAGTCCCTGGGCCTTTCTGTTGTGCGCCCTCCGCTAACCTCTGCTTTTCGCCCCTTTCATGGCCACGGAAGGGGCGCCCAGTCACGTCCGCAGACCAGCCACCGGCCCGCGCAGCAAGCGTCTTCGCGTGGCCGGGGACGTGGCTACCGCCGTGGCGGTTCGGGCAACCAGCGTGCGGGTCCGGCCACCACCTCCGCCCCGTCCGCGGCCTCCAAGCCCTCCTAGTCCCTCCTTTCAGGTGCACAGCACGCCAGTAGGGGGCAGGGTCCGCCATCACCTTCACCACTGGCGTGCCATCACCTCGGACAGGTGGGTCTTGGACGTTGTCCGAAGGGGCTACTCCCTCCCCTTCGAGACCACCCCCCAGCCATGCCACCTCAATTCCACCGCATGTCAGGGGATCACTTGGTGCTTCTGCAGAAGGAAGTCACGGCCCTCTTGGCCAAGAGGGCCATCGAGCATGTTCCGACCCCAGAAGTAGGAAGTGGTTGCTACTCCCACTACTTTCTGGTGCCCAAAAAGGACAAGGAGGACATGCGTCCTATCTTGGACCTTCGGAACGTCAATCGCTTCCTCCGGAAGGAGAAGTTCAAGATGCTCACCCTAGCTCAGGTCTTGACTGCCCTCGACCCTGGAGACTGGTTGGTAGCGTTGGACTTGCAGGACGCTTATTTTCACATCCCCGTCCTGCCGGTCCACTGGCGTTACCTTCGGTTCACGGTAGGCCTCGAGCATTTTCAGTTCACCGTGCTCCCCTTTGGCCTTACAAGTGCCCCTCTGGTGTTCACGAAAGTGATGGCGGTGGTCGCAGCTCATCTGCGCAGGGCAGGGGTTCCAGTCTTCCCCTACCTCGACGACTGGCTGCTGAAGGCGGGCTCGTCCCAGGCAGTCGTCTCCCACCTCCAGACTACGGCCGAACTCCTGCACTTGCTGGGGTTCTCCATCAATGTGCCGAAGTCGTATCTGATTCCTTCTCCACAGCTCCTTTTCATCGGAGCAGTTCTGGACACGACGCAGTTTCGGGCCTATCCTCCCGAACGGCGAGTCCGGGATATTCAGGCTATGATTCCGATCTTTCAGCCTTTATCCTGGGTTTCGGTACGGATGACCCTGAGGCTGCTGGGCCTCATGGCCTCCTGCATCCTGCTGGTCGAACATGCCAGATGGCATATGCGGGCTCTGCAGTGGGACCTGAAGTTCCAGTGGGCGCAGCACCAGGGTAATCTGTCCGATCACGTTCAGATCTCGGAGGGGACTGCAAGACAGTTGCAGTGGTGGCTCTCGAACCGGCAATGGGTCATGGGCAGATCACTCTCCCTTCCCCAGCCAGAGCACACAGTTGTGACGGACGCGTCCCTTCTGGGATGGGGCGGTCACATGGGAGAGGCGGAGATCAGAGGCCTCTGGTCTCCGGCGGAGTCCCGGCTCCATATCCACCTTCTGGAGCTCCGGTCGATCCGACTTGCACTCAAGGCATTCCTTCCCTCTGTCAAAGGGAAAGTAGTGCAGGTGTTCACAGACAACACCACCGCCATGTGGTACTGCAACAAGCAAGGCGGGGTGGGGTCGTGGACCCTATGTCAGGAGGCTCTGCGCCTCTGGACATGGCTGGAACATCAGGGCATTTTCCTGATGGTTTCAACACCTGGGCAGGTTCCTGAACGCCAGGGCGGACGAACTCTAGCCGCAGGTGCATGATGGATCACGAATGGCGTCTTCACTCTGAAGTGGCGCAAGGACTTTTCTACAGTGGGGAGAGCCTTGGTTAGATCTATTCGCCACCGAAGAGAACGCGCAATGTCATCAGTTCTGCGCGTTGGAATTTCCAAGGCAGCACTCGCTCGGCGACGCTTTCGTCGCGAGTGGAGTTGCGGTCTGTTGTACGCTTTTCCGCCTATACAACTTCTACCCAGAGTGTTGAAGAAGATTCGGCGCGACCGGGCCCAAGTCATCCTTGTGGCTCCTGACTGGGCTCGAAGAGTTTGGTATCCCGAGCTACTCAGTATGAGCGTCGATCCCCCGATCCGTCTGCCTCTTCGGGAGGATCTTCTGTCGCAGCAGCAGGGGACGGTCCTCCACCCGAACCTGTCCAGCCTCCACCTGCTTGCGTGGAGATTGAACGGCGGCAGTTGATTCCTTTCGACTTGCCTCCCGAAGTTTGTGATGTGATTCTGGCAGCCAGGCGTCCCTCCACTAAGGTGGTATACGCCTGCAGGTGGAACAAGTTTGTGGCATGGTGCACAGCAAAGGCTGTGAATCCCCTTTCTGCCCCTCTTTCTGAGGTTCTTCTGTTCCTTCTTTCCCTGGCCCAACAGTGTTCTACCCTGGGTACCATCAAGGGCTATCTTTGTGCCATCTCGGCCTTCCTCAGGCTTCCTGATCAGCCCTCCCTTTTCAAGTCCCCTGTTGTTAACAGGTTTCTAAAAGGCATTACACACCTCTTCCCTCCTGTTCCGTTTGTGATGCCTCAGTGGGACTTGAACTTGGTTCTTACCTTCCTTATGTGCGCTCCCTTTGAGCCTCTACATAAGTGTCCTCTTCGTCTTCTGACTCTGAAGACAGCCTTTCTGGTGGCCATCACCTCCGCTCCCGCGGCGGGTGAGTGAGCTCCAGGCTCTATCATGCAAACCTCCCTTTCTGTCTGTCCATCCAGACAAGGTTGTTCTTAGGACGCGTCTGTCCTTCTTGCCAAAGGTGGTTACTGCCTTCCACATTGGGCAGACCATTACTTTGCCCACCTTCTTTCCGCATCCTTCCAGAGAGGAGGAGAGGCTCCACCGTCTGGACCCAAAACGTGCGCTTTCCTTTTATATCAACCGCACACAACACTTCCGGGTGGATGACCAGCTCTTTGTTGGCTACGTGGGCGCCAAAAAAGGTCGGGCGGTGCACAAGAGAACCATCTCCCGCTGGGTCACCTTGTGTATCAAAGCCTGCTATTCTTTGGCTAAGAAGGAGCCTCCTGTTGGGCTGCGTGCCCATTCCACCAGGGCAACGGCTGCTACCACGGCTTTAGGCCGCGGTGTTCCGCTGCAGGATATCTGTCAGGCAGCTACGTGGGCCTCGCTGCACACGTTTACAAAGCATTCCTGCCTTGACAGTCTGGTCCGGAGGGACGGCTTCTTTGGCCGTTCTGTCCTCCGGGACTTCCTTGTCTGATCTTTGTTCGCAGACCCACCACCGGGGTTGGTATTGCTGGGGTATCTATTCTAAGGTAAGGAATCTGTCACTAACTTGTCTCTTTCAGATGCACAAGTTACTAACTTGTGTAACGATATATCTGTAAGAGACAGTAGTTAGTGACAGATTCCTTACCGCCCACCCATCCTCCCCGTTCTGCGAACTGATTTCTAGGGTTAAGGACATCCCTTTCAGGGCTCTAGTATTTTTCAGACACCTATGTCAGCTTCTTGCATGGCTCTGCGTTCCTGGCGCGGAAAGTCGTGTACAGAACTGACGTCAGCGCGCAGGGGCGGCGTCTAAGTACTGCCCGCGACGTCATCCCGGCGATCACGACGCCGACGACTGACGCGGAGCCGCACGACGCCGCCTACCGACGCGCAAGGGTACTGCTACGCAAAAACTTTCCGGATCCAGCCTGACGCCTGGGGATATTCTAAAGTAAGGAATCTGTCACTAACTACTGTCTCTTACAGATATATCGTTACACAAGTTAGTAACTTGTGCTTCTCACCCGATCACAGAGAAGAACACTGCGACGCATGCAGAGCTTTCCGCTCCAAGAAGACTCTTCGCGATCGTCGGGACCAACGACGCGACATGCAGAGACAACAGACAGACTCCATTCCGGACCTCTTCGGACCTGAATCGGAAGAGGAGGAAGGCGGCGAGCCCATCGGAGCCGATGAGGAACAGGAAGATATCTTCATTTCCGAGCACAGCTCCGACGATGATGAAGACATCCCGCATGGACAACGTACCGTGAGTACAGTCCCTACCTCGCCCCACCTTCTACTTCCATCGAAGAAAAAGGCTTCGGACCAACCTGCGCTTTCGGGCCCCGGTTGTCGACGAGAACAAGCTTCCGAAGCCCCGCCTTTGGGCTCGGCACCGAAGCCTAGTAAAAAGCCTTCAGGCTCCGAAAAGCCCCATGCTAAATCGGGCACTGGGCCAAAGACTCCGAAGCCGAAGAAAGTCTGGCACCAAACACCCTCCAGCACCGAAACAAACTTCGGATCCGAAAATTCCGGCCAAGAAACCATCGGCACCGAAACATTTGGAGCCGAAACTGAAAGACACGCCGAAATCGCCTAAAAAGCATGTTTTCGGTTATCTGCTCGACATACCATATGCGAAACAAAAAATTCTGGTTATACACCCAAAGACTGGACATATCACCACTAAAGTGACTTTAAAGAGAGGTGCTACTACACAAGAGGAATACCGCATACCATTGAAGAGAACTATCAGGACAAATCCTTTCCCACCTCCTCTTCCTTCACCTTCTCTACCACAGACTATACCTGTGCCAACTTCACCTGAGCACTCACCACCACACACACCTGACAATCTGGGTGATGGGGATAATAATGACGATCAGCCTGGAGACGTGTGGGATGACTATAATACTGATTCTCCCACTGACAACTACCCAGACATATATCCTACCAGACCCTCTCCACCAGATGAGTGTAGGATTTGTTAAGTAGGGCTGCTACTTACCATGGAGTCCCGCTACATAAAGAATCCCTTGAAGAGGACTTCCTTTTTGAGACACTACACAACACACAAAAGTCTACACACATGTTGCCCATGTTGAAAGGCATGACCAGGCATGTTGACATTTTTAAGGATCCCGTTAGAGCATGCATCCTTACCCCTAGGGTAGATTAAAAAAAAATACAAGCCTGCTCCATCAGATCCAGTCTACATAAAGGGTCAACTACCATTAGATTCATTAGTAGTTTCTAATGCACGAAAAAGGTCAAACTCCCAGACTACTGGAGACGCACCACCCCCAGACAAAGAGTCTAAACTCCTTGATGCTTCAGGGAAAAGGATAGCCTCCCAGGCTGCTAACTTCTGGCGTATTGCCAACACACAGGTGTTGCTAGCACGATATGACCGCGCACACTGGGATGATATGGAACTACTCAGCCAATTTCTTCCCCAGGAACATAAATCCAAAGCGCAAGACCTGGTTCGGGAGGACAGTTAATTTCTAATAACCAAATTAGATGCTCCCTAGATGCTGCTGATACATCTGCCAGAGCGGTGAACACTGGTATTCTTTTAAGAAGACACGCCTGGCTGCGCATATCAGGGTTTAAACCGGAAGTTCAGACTTCCATATTAAACACAACCTTTGACAAGAAACACCTTTTTGGACCGGTGGTAGACACTTCACTAGATAAAAGGAAGAAGGATACTGAAGTGGCTAAATCCATGGGAGCCCTTCAGTCTCCACAAGGGCGTGGTTCCTTTCGTCGCTCCTTCTATCGGGCAGGATCTAAAAATACTTCCTCTGACACTGCGTCCACCTATAAGGGCAATAACCAACCCTCGGGTTCCAAGGGATTCTTTCGAGGCAATTAGAGGTAATAACGTCAAGAGCAGAGGTAGAGGTTCCAATACACGTACCTCGCCCTCCAATACAAAACAGTGATTTGCCCATAGTTCCCCCCGACCACTTAACACCTGTAGGGGACGACTATCACAATTTCTACCAAAGTGGCATTCAATAACAACCGCCAAATGGGTTCTCCAAATTATCCATTCTGGTTACTGCCTGGAGTTCATCAACACTCCTCCAAACATTCCCCCAAAGTCACACAGACCTTCACAGGATCACCTAGACCTTCTCAAACAAGAAGTACAATCCCTGTTACTCAAACAAGCCATAGAGCCTGTACCACCAAAATATCAAGGGTCGGGCATGTACTCTTTTTACTTTCTAATTTCATAAAAGGACGGCTCTCTCAGACCCATATCACTTGTAGGGGACGACTATCACAATTTCTACCAAAGTGGCATTCAATAACAACCGCCAAATGGGTTCTCCAAATTATCCATTCTGGTTACTGCCTGGAGTTCATCAACACTCCTCCAAACATTCCCCCAAAGTCACACAGACCTTCACAGGATCACCTAGACCTTCTCAAACAAGAAGTACAATCCCTGTTACTCAAAAAAGCCATAGAGCCTGTACCACCAAAATATCAAGGGTCGGGCATGTACTCTTTTTACTTTCTAATTTCATAAAAGGACGGCTCTCTCAGACCCATATTGGATCTCCGAGAACTCAATCTTTACATACAGTCAGACCACTTCCACATGGTAACACTGCAACAGATACTGCCTCTTTTAGAAAAAGGCGATTTTCTTTCTACTCTAGATTTAAAAGACGCCTACTTTCATATTCCAATCCATCCGGCTCACCGTAAATTTCTCAGGTTTGTGGTAGCAGGTCAACACTACCAATTCAAGGTGCTCCCATTTGGAGTCACCACTGCCCCCAGAGTCTTCACAAAATGTCTGGCGGTAGTAGCTGCGCATCTCAGAAGACAAAGCATACATGTCTTTCCCTATCTGGACGACTGGCTCATCAAAGCCAGCACATATCCGCAATGTCGCAAGCACACTTCAGTAACCATTCAGCTGCTTCAACAGCTAGGATTCTCAATCAATGTGTTAAAATCACATCTTCAGCCAATTCAAATTCAGGATTACCTAGGAGCCACTCTAGACACTCAAAATGCTCTAGCGTATCCCAATGCAGGCAGAATCTAAACATTCAGGCGCTCATTCTGAAATTTCAACCCACTCAGTCACTTCCAGCTCGAGTATTTATGCAACTGCTGGGAATTATGGCATCTTGCATCATGATCGTTTCCAACGCCAGGTTACACATGTGTCCACTTCAAGAGTGTTTAGCCAGTCAGTGGAATCAGTCACAAGGTCTATTAACCGATCTAGTGTTGGTAAGCGGCCGTACTAATCGCTCTCGGCAGTGGTGGAACACACAAAATCTACACAAAGACTCTCAACTGCGGCTGACCACGGGTTCAGCACCTCTATCCCAGTAAAGCGATAATTAGGAGTCCTGTGCAATCCACCTCCGAGACCCGCCGCACTTGGGCCTCACTGGAATCCAGACAGATAGATTTGAGATCATGGAGGGAGCACCAAGAATGAAGTCACACTCTGTTACGTAAGTCCTTTCAATTTCTTTTATTCTTCTTAGTAACACAAACAATAGGACATCAGCCAACGCTTCATCAGGGCTGAAAGCAATTGACATGAGACAGCACATGAGTAACCACAACACATAAATACACCACCAATGGTTATATATACAGAATAAACAAATATAAACACAAAACACGAAAAAAATCCATTAACAAAAAAATAACACTAGTTTTATTACTTATTTAACAAAGGACAAACTGTACTCAAAACATAATGCTACAAAGTCACATATATATTTATACACACATCACACTATATACAAATCCACAATAAGACATAACATCTAAATACCACAAAAATGTATGTATATATTACAAAAGGTAAGATATAATAAAATAGCACAGATCCATCAAAAGTTTAAAGCCATGAGAAGGAGAGTTGTAGAAAAAGAAAGAAAGAACAGCGTGTTAATGAGCACATCAAAAAGTGCTATAGATGAATAATAACAAAAACACAAAATTCATATAAAATAGTAAAAATAAAGATATATATATATATATCTATATATCTAGATCAGGAAAGAGCCAGAAAGAAGGGGACAAAGAAAAACTAAAGGTCATAGAAAATCAATACCAAAAAGGCATGAATTGGACTCTAAACTAATAATCAACGCATACAAGGATATATTTATAGGATCTCACCTAAATATAAAAAGTGAATTACTCTGAAGCGTCAAGTGTTAAGGATCCGAAAGTATATAAAAGAGAGAAGGAGCCCCACAATAGGGGTAAAGTCGTAGTAAACTCCAGCCACAGCGATCTGTAAAATGTCACAGGGTTCCATGGTAAACATATAGTAGTGGACACGAAATTAAGTCAAAACATAATCTCCTACTTTACTATTAAGGATCTAAAAAATGTCACGCCGATCCCATAGAGAATACCAACATTAAAAAACATATTTGATAATCCAAGCCCATGCGAAAGCCCATACAAGTAGGGCATCCCAAACGTGTAACAGTCCAACGAATACGCTATATAAACAAAAAGGTAAGGTACTCTAACACCAAAATCACCATAATCTTTTTCCGCCACCTAATGAACCCAGCACCATTGTTGTCAAAGACATAAACGGAATTGAGATAGTCTTTAATAAGCGTGGGCGGGCTCGCGCATGTCAGCGCTAGTATTTTGAAAAAACTACGAAGGCAAACCGGATATTCTAAAAGGAGTTAGATGTAAAGAATGCGTCAAGGCAAAAACACGTAACACACGTGGTAGCGAAAGGCTGGAAAAATAAACTTGCGCACCTGTTAGTAACCCATATATGCCGGACCAAAGGGTGGCGCGAGGCAGCATGAGAGCACTCATGCACCCGTAAAAGTAAACTGAATGGACTAAGGGAGACCCAAAAGCTGTACCGGCAGCATTGGTACAAAGTCTCAAAATTAACATATACCCAAAATAACGAGACCAGGCAGGACCACATAAAAAACACAAAAGCTCCGCATCATAACTCTAAAAGCGCTGCAGTACTACAAAACCTCCCACCTCATGAAAAACTTGCCTGGATATTCTCCTTCGTACAAGCGGCAGGTATGCCCGGTGATAGTGTAAACAAAACACAATCCTGACACCGGCATCTAAAACGCCGCCGCAACGTGCCTATTAGAGCGTGATGACATCACAGGAAGTTACTTCACGAGTAGAATAGAAAGAGTAAAATAAGGATTTGAAAGACCTGAAGCTTCTCCAATATACCCTAAGGATCACAAGCGCCATATTAAAAGGTCCAAAATCGCCAAGTTTTAAGATATAAACAGGCGACTCCTAAAAACAAATATTCCCCATAGTCTTTCAAAACAACAGTGTGCGAGGTCAAAAAATATATCGTGACAAACTATCTATGTTACCAAATATAAAGATCACAAGCGCCATTTGGGAAGGTCCAAATATGCAGAGTTTAAGACCCAAACGGGCGTCTCCTTAGGACAAATATTCTGCATAGTATTCCAAGAGTACAATGAACGAGGTAAATGCATATCGTAACTAAACAACCCATATTACCGAGTCCAACACTCACAGGCGCCATTTTGGAAGGTCCAAGTATCCTGAGAATAGGAAACAAACCGGCATCTCCATGGGACAAATATCCCACTAAATATTTTAAAACAACATTTTGAAACCGCAGTGAGCGAGGTAAGAGAATGTCGTGGCTTATAAACAGTCAATGTAGCAGAGTCTAGGAAATAGGCGAGCGTAAGACTTTTTTTTTTTTTTTATTCATGTAGGGATTCTCAATACCATTCATATCAACTCCCTTGATTCATCCAGTGAGGTAAGTAAATATTGTGGCCTTTGATAATCCTCGCCCTGCAAATTCCTACCTATAGGAAACCACCCTTTGCTTGGAGGCTCCAGCCCTCGGAACTCAGGGACCCAGTCTTCAGGCAGTCAATAGCCGAGGCCATCCAAAACTTTTTTAGGGAGAATGAGGGGACAGTAGACAGCGCTGGAGTACTGTGGGAAGCGTTTAAAGTCACCATAAGGGGTTCATGTATAGGGGCCCAATCTGGAGTCCTGCGTGACATCAGACGTAGGATAAAAACGTTATCATCTAATATCTCTCAATTAGAACGGGAATATGAGTTAGATCCCTCTACTGCTAAATTAGCTGCAATAAGGGAACTTGTTACGGATCACAATGCAACCGCGGATCAGGAACTGTTGCACTGCTCCCGGCGTAGAACAGCGCGATATTATGGTGAAGGTGGCCGTCCGGGCCGCTCCCTTGCGCAAAAGCTAGCAGAGCCGCGTAGCCAGGAAAACATAACCGAACTCATTGATGATCAGGGGGTGGCCCGCTACTTGACAACGGACCTCTGTGATACCGTCTTACAATTCTATACCAATCTCTATGCCTCCAGAGACTCCCCGCAGACTGCGGAGATTGATGCATATCTGGACGATGTGGCATTCGGATGGTTGTCCAACACTCATCGTGAGTACCTTGTACAACCGTTTGATGAAGAGGACGTTAAAAATGCCATAATGTCTTTACCGACCTGCAAGGCTGCGGGGCCTGACGGGCTGCCCTGCGAATTCTATAAAGCGTATGCGGCGGACCTAGCCCCTCGGCTGTTGGATGTATATGCTGAAGCGTATGAGAGCGGGACGTTGCCGCCTTCCCTACTGGAGGCTCTTCTTGTTACACTGCTCAAACCGGATAAGCCTCCAAATCAGTGTGGCTCATATCGACCTCTCTCGATTATTAATATTGACGCCAAAATATTGGCCAAGATGATTGCTGCTAGGTTACAGCCTTTAGTACCCCTATTGGTGCTGCCAGATCAGTCCGGGTTTGTCACGGAGCGCTCCACGACCCATAACCTGCGCACGCTCTTCTCTACGCTGCATTACTTTGAACCAGACTTTCAGGCGGTGGCTGTGCTGCTTGAGGCAGCAAAAGCCTTTGACTCTCTGCAGTGGCCTTTTATGTTCGCTGTACTGGGTAGAATGGGCTTCCCGCCCTTTTTCCTCCAGTGGATCAGGGTGTTGTATAGCGGTCCTGTTGCCCGTGTCCGGGTGAATGGGTGGGTGTCGTCTTTGTTCTGCATTGAAAGAGGCACGAGGCAGGGGTGTCCCCTGTCACCAATGCTCTTTTCTCTAGCCCTGGAGCCCCTAGCCTGTCAACTGCGTCAAAAGCATGCCACGGCTGCCCTGCGGTTCAGGCAGCGACCACTGATTGTCTCCCTATATGCGGACGACATGCTGCTGTATGTCCGCGATCCGGATGTGCATCTCTCTGCATTACTCGGGAGTATGTACGGTTTGAAAGGTTCTCCGGCCTCGGGATAAACTGGTCAAAATCCGTGGTGTTTCCCCTGACTGCGCACACGAAGGAAGTGGAGATGGACTTTTCATTGTCCTGGACATCTGACCCTGTGAAGTACCTTGGGGTCTGGGTGCATAGGGACCCAGACAGTCGTTTCTGAGAATTATGGACGGACGGTTTCGCGTATTTCTGAACAGGCTGTGCGATGGACGCACTTACCCCTCTCTCTAGCGGACAGGATAGCGGTAGTGAAAATGGTCTTTTTGCCTAAACTGCTATACTTCTTTGTAAACATTCCTATCAAACTGAATGTAGCACTGTTCCGAACTCTGCAATCTGCACTTCTGACGTTTGTGTGGGGCAGTAAGAAATCCAGATGCAGGTGGGATCTTTTGGTTCAACCTTTCGACCGCGGTGGCTTTGAGGCTCCTGATTTTCGTCTTTATTACCTGTGTGCGCAGGCGCAATTTGCACATTATTGGCATTTCCCCCAGCATTTCCAACCTCACGTGGCTGTTGAATCGGATGCGGTTCTGCCGATGGCGTTGCCGGCGGTGACCCATTCGGGTGGTCCACGGACCGAGATTAACCCCCCACAGTGCACGGCGTGGGCATGGCGGATGCTCTCGTCACGTGCCCAACTATCATATTTGTATGCTCCATTGCTACCACTAGATTCACACCCGGAAATCTCTGCGGCACGAGAGGCGACAGCCATGCGAGAACTGTCTGCAGCGGGCATCTCGGCTAGGGGACCTCTACAAGGGGGGTCAATTTAAAACACTACGGGAGGCGCAGCAGGGTGCAGATCGGGGGTTTATGTTCGGCTTTACATACGTCCGAGTTCGTCAGGCTGTGCGTGCGGCCTATCCAGAGTACCCTACGGAGCCCACTACTCTACGGGCATTGCAGGCGATGCTGTCGGGAGCGGGTCGTAAGGGGTTAATCACTAAACTTTACAACGATTCTATGCGCGAGCGGGACCAGGGTGATCATCCCTCTTGTTTCCGCTGGCAGGCAGCGTTGGGTATACCCATTGCACCGGAGGTTTGGACAGCGTGTTGCCAACTCACGGGTCGACTCACGGCTAACTGTAATCTTCGAATTATTCACTTTAAATTCCTACATCAGGTATACTACTCCCCCCTGCAGTTGTACAAGTATGGTCTGCGAGAGACAGCTAACTGTGTACGGTGTGGAATGGCGGATGCAGACTTTATTCATGTTGCCTGGCTGTGTGCTGGTGTCCTTGCTTTCTGGACAGTTGTGGCGTCCGTGCTCACTGATATTGTGCTGGAGCCTGTGCGCTGCACTCCTGAGCTATGTCTACTGGGTTATGTTAAGTGCCTTAAGCCCTGTAACAGGCGCATTGTAGCAATCTCCACCCTCTTCGCGAAAAGGGCGGTTGCGCAGTGCTGGGGTGCTAAGACAACCCCTACTGTTAAAAGATGGCTCCGTGACCTGATCTATTGTAGGGACCAGCTACAGCTCTACGAGGAGGAGCTTCCTGAGAAGTCCCGCCCCAAGGATTTTTGGGCCCCCCCTCACAGCCTATTTGCTATCCCACCCTGACCTATTGTGAATTGTCCGTCCTGCACCCTCCTATTTCCTTCATAATGTAACAGCCCTGTGGCTGTGTTTTCTGGCTGTCGGGGCGTTTGTCACTCCCAAAGCGATACCTTAGACTTGGTGTGATTGCGGTTTCTGGCCCCCAGGGGTGGACTATGGGTAAGAACTATTTACGATTGTCCTGGCTATTGCCTTACATACGCTGATCTTTTGCTTGCAGGTTTTTTTCTGAAATGTACTAAAAATGATGATGTTGCTCTGCCTGGGTGGGGGGAGGGGTGTTTGTGGGTTTGTATGCTTTTATTCCTTTGCATTATTCAACACCATTGTCTGTATTTCTCTTCTTGAAATTGACAAATAAAATTATTTAAAAAAAAATAATAATATTGTGGCCTTTACACAAAGTCTATATTACCAAGTCTAGGAAATAAACGAGCGTAAGCCAAAAGTGTTGCTGAGAAACTTCTCAATAGCAATGGTATCCACTTCCTATAATCATTCATAACAAAGTGCACAATATCCCAAAGGAATGTCCCTAAAAGTAATATGTTACAGCAAACAAATGATGGACGGAATGCAGACTATGCAAACATTCTCCCCCAGTCAAAAGATCTGGGTTAAATCCATCGTTCTTTTGCCCACTACGCCACCCCAGTTTGGACCCAGCCAAATGCAAATCAGTCTTGACTCCGAGCCCCATGGGAACAGTCCAGACCGAACTGCCAGGCCAGGTCCTCCCTGGACCGGAAACAAGCATCCTGGGACTGGTTTCAGGGTATGTCACCCTTCTTCAGCCAGGCTAGCTTGAATCCAGTGGCACAGTGAGCAAAGGACCCACGTCTGGGCATACCCATCCCACTTAGGGCGAAAAGTGTCCATTTGTTTGCGTAGCACTTTTCGCCCTAAGTGGGATGAGTATGCCTGGCTTGGCAGTTCGGTCTGGATTGTTCCCATGAGGTCAAGACTGATTTGCATATGGCTGGGTCTAAACTGGGGTGGCATGGTGAGCAAAAGAACGATGGATTTAACCCAGATCTCTTGACTGGGGGTGAATGTATGATTCATTCAGCATTCGGTCCATCATTTGTTTGCGTAGCACCTAAAAGTAATATAGCACAGGAGTACAGTTTGTCCTTTGTTAGATATGTTATAAAAAGTGTTATATTTTTGTTAATGGATTTGTTTCGTGTTTATATTTGTACATTCTGTATGTATAACCATTGGTGGTGTATTTATGTGTTGTGGTTACTCATGTGCTGTCTCATGTCAATTGCTTTCAGCCCTGATGAAGTTCCTTTGAAAGGAACGAAACGCGTTGGCTGATGTCCTATTGTTTGTGTTACTAAGAAGAATAAAAGAAATTGAAAGGACTTGCGTAACAGAGTGTGACTTCATTCTTGGTGCTCCCTCCATGATCTCGAACACACAAAACCTGTCAAAAGGGCGGCCGTTCATAGACCCGATTCCACAGACAGTATTAACAGCGGACACATCCCTTATTGGCTGGGGAGCTCATCTTCAACAACACACAGTGCAAGGGCGGTGGAGCCTACAGCAAAGGTTGCTTCACATCAATCATTTGGAACTCATGGCAATCTTTCAAGCGCTCAAAGCCTTTCAAGAGCACCTGTCTGGTAAAGCTGTACTAGTCCGAACCGACAACATGACAGCTATGTATGACATACAGAAGCAGGGGGGAACACACACTCTCCAACTGTCCCACTTAGCCCAACACGTCTGGAGGTGGGCGATGCACCACAACATTTATCTCCTAGCAGAACATCTCCCAGGAGTCAACAATCAAATTGCGGATCTCCTCAGCAGGCAAAGTTATCAGATACACGAGTGGGAACTTCACCCTCAAGTTCTCCACCCATACTTTCAAGCCTTGGGAGTCCCTCACATAGACCTGTTCGCAACACCCGAAAACGCAAAAAGCCAAAGCTTTGCCTCCAGGTATCCGCACCGGTTGTCCAAAGGCAATGCTCCATGGATGAACTGGTCAGGGATATTTGCCTACGCTTTTCCGCCTCTCCCACTCATTCCATCAGTGGTTCGGAAACTCAGGCAAACATCACTCACGCTAATGCTAATGGCTCCAACAAGGGCACGTCAACCCTGTTGGAACTCTCTCTGGTACCACACCAAAAATTACATTTAACTCCCAGTCTCCTCACACAGAGCCATGGAGAAATCAAACACCCAGATCCCAAACGGCTAAACATTGCGATCTGGCTCCTGAAGTCATAGTTTGGTTTTCTCAACCTTCCACCAGACTGTATGAACATTATTAGAGAGGCTAGAAAGCCTACCACAAGAGCCTGCTACGCAGCCAAATGGAAGCGTTTTGTTATCTATTGCAAAAACCATCATACCAACCCTCTTGATGCTTCCATACAGAACATACTGTGCTACCTATTACATTTACAGCAGTCATCATTGGCCTATACATCCATCAGACTACATCTTGCTGCCATAGCAGCTTACCTTCAAAATTTGCAACACTTATCGCTATTTCGGGTGCCCGTCATCAAAGCATTCATGGAAGGCCTAAAAAGGGTAATACCACCAAGACTTCCACCTGCCCCAGTATGGTATCGTAACATAGTCCTCACAAGGCTAATGGGTCCACCATTTGAACCCATGCACAAATGTGAACTACAGTTCCTTACTTGGAAAACAGCTTTCCTCATTGCAATCACTTCATTGAGGAGAGTGGGTGAACTACAGGCACTAACCATAGAAGAACCCTTTTTCCAGTTACATAAAGATAAAGTAGTTCTTCGTACCCACACTAAATTCCTACCTAAGGTTGTATCTGCATTTCACATCAATCAGTCGGTTGAATTACCTGTGTTCTTCTCTCGACCGGACTGTTGCAGAACAAGCTTTACATACCTTAGATGTCAGAAGAGCTCTTTTGTATTACACTGAAAAAACAGTCATTTCGTAAAACCAAATAACTCTTTGTAGTTTTTGCACCACCTCACAAAGGCAATCCTATTTCCAAATCTGGAATTGCTAGGTGTATTAAGTGTATTCAGATTTGTTATCAAAAAGCCAAAAGGACTCTCACAGTACCCCCTAGAGCACATTCCACTCGCAATTTAGGGGCAACAATGGCTTTCTTGGAGAATATCCCTATTACTGATGTATGCAAAGCTGCAACATGGTCTACACCACACTGATTCACCAAGCACTATTGTGTAGATGTGTTAGCAAGACAACAAGCTAATGTGGGCCAAGCAGTACTAAAAACTTTATTTCAGACAACTCCAACAGTTACAGGATAGCCACCGCTTCAGCGAGACTGCTGTATAGTCAATGAAAGCATGTGATCTACAGCTCACATGCCTCGAACGGAAAATGCTACTTACCCAGTATGCATCTGTTCTTGGCATGTAGAGCTGTAGAATCTCATGCGCCCACCCACCTCCCCGGGTACCTGTAACTGCTGTAGTTTTCTGTTTTACTAAACATACTTGCGCATGGACATCTATATTCTTTACTACTACTCCATTCTCTCACCCTCTGCGGAAAACAATCTGAAGATGGAGTCGATGACCATGCGCACTATCACCAAAAGGAGGAGTCCTCTACCTCGTGATTAGGGAAAACTTCTTCCAGAAAAACAAAGTGCAAACATCCGGACCCAACACTAGATGGAGATCTTATGCAAAGCATGAGATTCTACAGCTCTATATGCCAAGAACAGATGCATACTGGGTAAGTAGCATTTTCCTTCTCCCCTAGGGCAATCCATGACGAATGCTGTCGGCCAATCTTGTTCAGCTAACAAAATGTCATAGCCAAACATTGGGTTCTCCCAAAAGAGACCTCTAACTGTCCTGCATTTGTCCCCCTCCATTTGGAGTGTTATTTCATATAATTTATGTGGGACACTTACCCTAGTATCAGGTGTTTCCACTGTGATATAATCATTCAAGTCCGCTGTCACCAGAAATTCCATCAGGTTCTGGCGAGCTATTGTTGTTTCTGCCGCACTGTCTAGCATCGTCGGAGCCCATTCCCCGTTCAGTAGTCTAATCCTCAGAATTCTGGGCATGTCTGATCTATAGACCTGCATCCTTCTTTTTCTTGAACTGTGGCTTTTGTTTTTGTTTATCTTCTCTTTTGGAAGTATGTTCTTGAGCGTGCTGCTTGTCTCTGGACCTTCTACGCTCTTCTTGTCTGTCTGACCGTCCTTCCCTCTCGGAGTTTTTCGTTGAACCCTGAAAGGAACGAGAAGAACGTGTATCAGTATCCTGATACCTGTCAGGTTTTCTAATATTGTCCCTATTACGAAGGTTATACCTCTTTTCGGAGGGCTGCTGTGGAGGAGATCTACCTCTGGAGTGAGATCTGTTTTCTTTAACTTTTTTTTTTTTTTTGTTCTTGTCACACTTCTTTTTTGATGAAGCAGGTGTCTGCTTGATGGTCTCCTTTTCGGTATTACCCATCAGTTGTGGTTTTAATGCTTTTCCACCCAAACTGTCCCTGCCTAATTCTGCATATGCAGTTTCAATTATTTTAGGTTGTTCGTGCTCCTGTTGTAAAGGACTGAACTCCCTTAGGCGTTGGCGGATAGCCACTGATGCTGCCTCCCCTTTAATATTTGCTAATATTATAGCTGATACCTGGGCATAATTACCTAGTAATTTCATCCCCAAGTTCAGAGCAGGCTCTGCTCCGTACTCCTTTTGTATTTGTCTCAATACATCTGGTATTACTGCTAAGGACGGTATACCATGAGTTCTGGTATATATGGCAACAAAATCTGTACCCCAAGAGGTACAATCCTCTATCAGTGGTGTTCTCCCAAATGGGCAAGCAGATTGTCAGTATTCCGTGTTTCTCAGAAGGGCTAGTATTTGGAAATATTGCTTCTGCTATTTTCTGAGCTACCCATAATGGCATTTGTTCACGTGTTGCGGGCATTTTACCCATTACCGCGTGTAACGTTTGAGGTGTAATCTTAGTTGCTGTATTGTGAACGTGAGCTGTATTTGTTGTTACCATCGCTGGCTGGACTGCAAGTGTCCTCATGATGAATTGCGTCATGTTTCTGTAAAGTTTTATTAATTCTTTGTGAAATATGAGTAAGTCTGGTCCTGGCATTGTTTCGATGTCAGGATGTGGTGTGTAGGCTGCTAATATTGGCTATGTTGCTCCCTCTCTTCCGAGCGGGCCGAGTCTTACTCTTCTTGTATGGGGTAGGGCGCCTTTAAACCAGTATAAATGTTCCTGGTACGTGAGCCTAACCTCAATGTCCTCATACGGACAATATTCTGCTGGTGGTTCTTCTGTATTGTAATGAAATGTTTTTGTTCTTGCATTTGCTGCTGGGAATGTAACCCACGAATAAAATACCTCTGTTCTGTATAATTCGTGTGCCTCAATCACGAAAGCTACTATGCCACCCATTTTTAGGAACATTGTGTCCTTCAAGCTTGATTAACCAGCAGCTAATAAATAGGATTTTTCGCCTACTCAGCTGTGGCGGTGTTTGTGCCTTCCCACTCCAGACGTCTCTGGGGATTTGTGAGTAGGGGTCTCCGAGAATAGCACGACTGAACTACTCAGATTCTACTGTTAAATAAGTACCCAACCAACGTTGGCGGCGCCATGTTGTGTAGTTCCTATAAAAAGTTTACAGGATCTGCACGTTTAGACAACATACACTGTAGGATCTGTGTCAGACTGACTCTGAACACCCCCACCGGGTATGTTGGCCCTTTTGTACCAACTAGCTCACAGTGCCACTAGAATCTCCTCTTACCAAGGAGAGATTAGTTCCTGGCAACCATCGAACATGACAACCCTGATCCCTCATGACCGTGGAAACAATATACTACCTTTCGCTCAGTCACTCGTGCTTACTTGGTCTGTCTCAGAGATATACACCAAATAAAACAGGCTGGGCGTTTTTTCAATATGCATTTATTGTACAGTTGTTGTTCTGGTGTAAAATAAATGAGCTGTAACAACCGCTAGACACAGTATAAGATATAAATGATTAGCAGTACTATAAAGGTGAATGGATGGTATAGCTCTACCATCTTGCAATAAATATGAATACATTAGAGTATATAAAACACATGATAAAAGATGCGTACTCCTACGACGCCTCCCTAACTATAAGTACCGAACTATACTTAGCATGTATGTAGGTGTTAAGCAAAGAATCCCTCTAGGATTTAGTCAACCCCATTACCTGAAGTGAGAGACTGTGGGACCCCGTCCTGGTCTTGTGTTGGACACCCTGCGAGGGATGTTGGACCACTGCGAGCTGGAGTGCCTGCATGCAGGAACCTCAGCGTCTCTGGTCAGTGTGTCGGCCGGGAAGTCTGTCTCCTCTGCTCTATCTTAGCAAGATGTGATGTGTATATATACCCATAGGTCTCCCCAGGGGTCCTACCTCGCTGTATTACTGTCGGCCTAAGGATGACGTCGGGCATGAACTTTGTACATAGATTTTATACAGGAGATGGTAGTCATGCTGTGCTTCCAAGAATCCTCATGCATAATGTATGAGATTTCGAACTAGGGAAAACTCGCGTTTTGAATGCAGTGTCGAATCTAGGTAAAAGGTCAGTCCCTGTAAACCGTGACAAGTGTAATGTAGGGAAGAATATAGGTGACGGGTAATGAAGTTACCGGGGCCTATATTATGGTACCTATTTGGAATATAACCGGTCGGCACCTAGATCACGCTTCTGATGCCCCGCCCTCTGGCTCTGCACCGAAGCCTACCAAAAAGCCTTCCGGCTCCGAAAAGACTCCCTCCAAACCGAGTTCGGAGCCCAGACCTAATCACCACTAAAGTGACTAAAAAGGACTGATGCAGAAGAAGAATATCACATCCCTTTAAAGAAGAGATCTGTTGGAACTAACCCTTCCCCTCCTCCTCTTCCTCCACCTATTCTTCCTTCATCACCACCTTCCCCTCAGCTTCAACCAATTTCACCTGAACATTCACCACCACATACACCTGACAACCAGGATGATGATCAGGATAAGTATGATCAGCCATTACAAGACCCATGGGACGATTATAACACCAATTCGCAAACGGTCAATGATCCTGACCTGTACCCTTCCAAACCCTCTCCACCAGATGATAGTGTAGTCTACATTGAGTTATTGGGTAGAGCTGCCAACTACCATGGGGTGCAGCCACATAAGGAGTCATTAGAAGAGGATTGCCTCTTTGAAACCCTCAGTACCACGCAGAAGTCATCACATACACTACCCATGCTTAAAGGGATGGTCAGGCATGTAGATGACATTTTTAATGACCCAGTCAGAGCTTGTATTCTTACCTCTAGAGTGGACAAAAAGTACAAGCCAGCACCATCGGACCCAGTATATATAAGGGGACAATTGCCACTAGAGTCCCAGGTTGTGTCCAATGCAAGAAAAAGAGCCAACTCCCAGACAACAGGAGAGGCTCCACCTCCTGATAAGGAATCAAAACTTATTGACGCTTCTGGGAAATGGGTAGCTTCTCACACAGACAATTTCTGGCGTGTCTCCAACACTCCGGCACTGTAAGCGCGATACGACTGTGCGCACTGGGATGAAATGGAACAACTGATCCAATATTTACCCCCGTAACACAAATCAAAAGCACAAGATCTGGTTCATGAATGGCTACTTATTGATAACAATTAAATAAGATGCTCTCTAGATGCTGCAGACACTGCTGCTAGAGCTATAAACACTAGTGTCCTTTTAAGGAGGCATGCCTGGCTCCGTATATCTGGTTTTAAACCTGAGGTTCAAACCTCCATTTTAAATACCCCATTCGATAAGGAACATCTATTTGGCCCAGTGGTAGATTCTTCACTTGAGAAAATGAAGAAAGATACTGAGGTAGCCAAATCTATGGGAGCCCTTCAGTCCACACAGGGTCGTGCTTCCTTTCGACGCTCCTTTTACAGAAGAGTTTCCAAAAATACCTCATCGGAAGCCACCTCCACCTATAAGGGCAATAACCAACCCTCTCCATCTAGGGGTTATTTCAGGGGAGGTTACAGGGGTAACAACGGTAAGGGCAGGGTCCAGGGTTCAAACACATGCAACTCCCCCGCCAACACAAAGCAGTGACTTGCCTTCACTTCCCCCCGACCACTCAACACCTGTCGGGGGAAGACTGTCAGATTTTCTAGCAATCAATAACAACAGACAATTGGGTACTCCAAATTATCCTTTCTGGTTACTGCCTGGAATTTATCAACACGCTTCCAAATATTCCACCAAAGCCCCACAAACTATCACCAGACCATCTATACCTCCTCAAACAAGAGGTTCAGTCTCTACTTCTAAAAAGGGCTATAGAGCCTGTGCCGCCCCAACATCACGGGTCTGGCGTATACTCCTTTTATTTCCTAATTCCCAAAAAAGACTGTTCTCTCAGACCAATTTTAGATCTCAGAGAACTCAACCGGTACATTCAGTCAGACCATTTCCACATGGTGACACTTTCAACAGGTACTACCTCTACTACAGAAAGGAGAGTTTCTATCTACTCTAGATCTAAAAGACGCCTACTTTCATATACCAGTTCATCCTGCTGATCGCAAATTCCTCAGGTTTGTGGTAGCGGGTCAACACTTTCAGTTCAGGGTACTCCTATTCGGTGTCACCACGGCCCCCACAGTCTTCACAAAGTGTCTGGCGGTAGTAGCTGCTCACCTAAGGAGACAAAGCATCCACGTCTTCCCGTACTTAGACGACTGGCTCATCAAAGCCAACACGTACCAGCAATGTCTGCAGCACATTTTCAGGACAATTCGGTTACTGCATCAACTAGGGTTCACAATCAATGTACCAAAGTCACATCTCCAACCAACCAATACAAAGGACTACCTAGGAGCCATAATAGATACTCAAAAAACTCTCGCTTTTCCCAGCTCAGCCAGAATTCGAAATATTCAGGCTTTAGTTCTCCGCTTTCAATCCAAACATTGGATTCCAGCTCGAACTTACATGCAGCTACTGGGAATGATGTTATCCTGCATCATGGTCGTTCCCCATGCCAGACTGCACACGCGTCCACTTCAAGAATGCTTAGACAGTCAGTGGAACCAGTCACAAGGTCTATTGACTGATCTAGTGTTGATAAGCGGCCGTACTCATCACTCTCTGCAGTGGTGGAACACACAAAATTTATCAAAAGGACGGCCGTTCATAGACCCGGTTCCACAGATAGTACTGACAGCGGACGCGTCCCTCGCTGGCTGGGGAGCTCATCTACAACAGCACACAGTGCAAGGCTTGTGGAGCCAACAACAGAAGTTGCTCCACATCAATCGCCTAGAGCTGCTTGCAATATTTCTAGCACTCAAGGCGTTTCAAACTCGCCTACAGGGCAAAGCTGTCCTAATTCGTACAGACAACATGACAGCCATGTATTGCATACAAAAACGGGGGGGGGGGGGGGAGAGACACTCTCTCCAACTGTCCAACTAAGCCCAAGACATCTGGAGGTGGGCCATTCACCACAAACTTTATCTCCTAGCGGAACACCTCCCAGGAGTCCACAACCAGATTGAATGACCTCCTCAGCAGGCAGAGACACCAAGTACACGAATGGGAACTCCACCCTTAGATGGTCCTACCATACTTTCAGCGTTGGGGAGTCCCTCACATAGACCTGTTCGCCACATACAAAAACGCAAAATGCCCAAACTTCGCGTCCAGGTATCCACACCCATTGTCCAAAGGCAATGCACTATGGATGAATTGGTCAGGGATATTTGCTTACACTTTTCCGCCCCTCCCACTCATTCCATCAGTGGTTCGGATACTCAACCCAAGCATCCCTGACACTAATCCTAGTTGCTCCCACATAGGCACGTCAACCTTGGTTCACAACCCTATTGGAACTCTCAGTAGTTCCTCACCAAAAACTACGTCTTACACCCAATCTTCTCACACAGAGCCATGGAGACATAAGACATCCAGACCCCAGTCAACTCAGTCTGGCGATCTGGCTCCTGAAGTCTTCGAGTTTGGCTATCTTAATCTACCGCCAGACTGCATGAATATTATCAAAGAGGCTAGACGTCCTACCACAAGAGCCGGCAATGCAGCAAAGTGGAAGCGGTTTGTGATATACTGTAATAACCACAACAACCCGCTTGATGCTTCTGTACAAAACATTATATGTTTGTTACATCTACAACGTTCCAATTTAGCGTACACTTCCATACGCTTACATCTAGCTGCAATAGCTGCATACCTCCAAAATAGACATCTATCTCTTTTTAGAGTGCCTTTTATGAAAGCCTTTATGGAGGGACTCAAAAGAGTCATTCCCCCGAGACGTCCACCTGCTCCAGAATGGAATCTCAACATTGTTCTCACCAGACTAATGGGTCCACCCTTTGAGCCATTGCACAAATGTGAACTGCAATTTCTCACTTGGAAAACTGCTTTCCTCGTTGCTATCACATCACTCAGAAGAGTGGGTGAGCTTCAAGCATTGAGTATATTAATAGAACCCTTTTTACAAATGCACCAAAATAAAGTGGTTCTTAGGACTAATCCTAAATTCCTTCCTAAAGTCATTTATGCTTTTCATATCAGTCAATCTGTTGAGTTACCTGTGTTCTTCCCTCAACCAGATTCAGTGGCAGAACGTGCCCTACACACATTAGATGTGAAGAGAGCATTGCTTTATTACATAGAAAGGACAAAAGCTTTCCGTAACACAAATCAACTTTTTGTCGCTTTTGCTCCAACACACAAAGGCAATCCCATATCAAAATCCAGTATTGCAAGGTGGATAGTCAAGTGCATTCAAATATGCTATGCAAAAGCTAAACGAACGTTAACAGTTCCCCTAGAGCACACTCTACACGCAAACTAGCGGCTTCTATGGCATTCTTGGGAAATATACCAATAGATGACATATGCAAAGCTGCAACATGGTCTACACCTCACACATTCACAAAACGCTATTGCATAGATGTGTTAGCAAGACAACAAGCTAGAGTGGGCCAGGCAGTTTTACGTACACTATTTCAGACCACTGCAACAGATACAGGTTAGCCACCGCTTTGGGAGATAACTGCTATATAGTCTATGCACAGCATATGATCTACAGCTCATATGCCTCGAACGGAAAATGCTACTTACCCAGTATGCATCTGTTCGTGGCATATAGAGCTGTAGAGTTATATGTGCCCACCCGCCTCTCCGGTTACCTATACCTGTTGCAGTAACATCTTACTTAGATGCATGCATTCATGGACATCTCCTTTTACTACTCTTACTAACTCCATTATCACCCTCTGCGGGAAAACAATTTAACAATGGAGTCGCTGCCCATATGCACTATCACCAAAAGCAGGAGTCGCCTACCTCGTGACTGTAAACACTTCTTCGAAGAAAAACAAAGTGCAAACATCCGGACCCAACACTAGATGGCGATCTATGCACAGCATATGACTGGAGAAGTGTGGCTCACTGGTTAGAGCGGCAGACCCTGATGCAGAGATCTGGCCCGGGACCAGGGTTCAATTCCCACCTCGGCGGGTCTTGGGCTCAATTTCCTTGGACCTGATAATTCTCGCCTCGGTGCCTATTCTAATCATGGGTCCCACTCTGCAACTCTGGGCAATAGCTTGCTTAATCTCCACAACGGCCCCAACAGCGCTGGGATGCCTGGCTTCACCCTGGGGGTGCCCAGGAGTGGACATTTCACAGGGAAAAGCAGGAAGGGTTCCACAGCGGTATGCGTACAGCGCCTGGACACCCCTTTGGGGGTATGGGTGCGCTTTACAAGTACAAATTTCATTTCATTTCAAATTTCATTTCATACAGCTCTATAGGCCAAGAACAGATGCATACTGGGTAAGTAGCATTTTCCTTATATTAATCCTGATACTGGACATATTTTGGCTAAAACTCCAGCAAAACACAAGCTTCCTGCAGTGGACACTACTGTTAAGATTCCTTTTTAAAAGAAGGACATGGCTACCAGCCCTGTCCCACAACCCTCTTCTCCACAGTTAATTGAAAACCCCTTACATATAGCACCTCTGGGATCTCCACATACAAATCCAGATCTAGATCATGGGGATGATGATGATGATGATACTAATTTGCCTACTGTAGGAAAGTGGGTTTCTGTTGCAGTAACCCCCCCACTTTTTGCCTGATAACTGATGCACTTTTCCTTGGTGTGCCCTGGGTCCCTGCCAATCAGGGACCCAAGGCCTGTGTTCCTTCCCTAAAACTGCATTACAGCCTAAACCCAATTGGCCTCTCTGGCCATAGGTAAGCCCCTGGTAAATGGTACCCAAGGTACCCAGGGCACTGTGACCAGAGAAGGCCTCTAAGGGCTGCAGCACTTATTGTGCCACCCTTGGAGGCCCTGTACCCTGACACACACACACACACACACACACACTGCCTTTCAGGCTGAGTGTCTTGGTGCAGAACAAAACAGTCGACATCCCTGTGTGCCATGCCCACGAACACACTGCCCTGGCATACCTCAGTCACCCCTCTAGCTGGGTGCCCTATGCCAGTGGTGAAGGTACAGGTGCATGAGCCCTGTGCCCCTACAGTACCCAGGTCCATTCCTGGGCACTGTATGTGCAGTGCTGCCATTTCAAGTATATGGTGCTGGGAGGTCGTCAGCACGAACTCCACAGCACCATGATGGCTGCACTGAAGACTGAGAAGTTTGGTATCAAACTTCTCAGCACAATAAACCCACACTGATGCCAGTGTGGGATTTACTGTAAACTGCACAACAGAGGGCAACTTAGAGTTGCCCCCTGAACCTAACCTACAATCCACGTCTTGTCTGAGGGGCTGCCTAGGCTGCCACACAGCAGCAGACATGTTGCTGGACCCCTGGGTAGAGAGCCATCCGCTCTCCTGGGCCTGCAACAATGCACGTCCTGGGCGAGGTGCTAGGCCTCCTCCCCCAGGATGGGCAGGGGGAAGCTTCAAAGGCATTCCGCCTTTGTGAGCTTCCCCAGACCACTTGCTGTACTCAGCAACTGGTCCCCACCGGTTCCTCCCCATCCTGGCGGGAAGACTGGCGGGAAACACCAAGGGAGGAAAGGGGTGTGCCACCCTCTGCCAACCCCACCCCTCAGGTGGGGGAGGCGAGGTGAAGCACATCTCCGGGCTCTCGCCATCTTGAAGATGGGGAGCCCTGCCCAATCAGGACTAGGCTCCTGCCCCCTCCCACAGGAGAGTGGCAGGATAGGGGGTGTACCCACCCCAGGGCAGGGACCCATTGGTCCCTGCCCTTTACCTACCTGTAACGCCCCTAAATCTAGTATTTAGGGGCACCCTGAACCTTCCTTCCTTAGATTCCCGCAACCTAAGAAGAAAAAGGACGAAAGAAGACGCCCAGCAGAGGAGACTGCAGAGAACAACTGACTTGGCCCCGGCCCGTCTGCAGTTTCCAGAGATCCTGCGCCAAAAATCGTCTTGTCCTGCAGCCAGCGACCTCCAGAACCCCGGGGAGGACTGACTGCCTTCAACAAAGACCGGATCTCCTGTGAACAGCAGCTCTGTTCAAAAGAAACATCAAACAAAGACTCAGAGCCTGCTGAGGAAAAAGAAACCCGACGCCTGGAACCACCACTGCACCCGTCGCCTACAGCCCGAGTTCAAGTGGCCCACCGGTCCCAGTGAGGTCCCCCAGCGCTCCAGAGTCCAAGTCCACCGTGGGTTGACCCCTCCAGGACTCCCCGACGTCGCCTGCAGCCTCTGCACGGAGACCCCCCCCCCCAACCGCGAGTGGCCCGGTAAGGTGAAATCCGACCTCAAAAGACACCCCAGCATCCAGCCGCCCTGCGCCCTGGAGAAAGGAACCCGAGGTGCATCTAGGTCCCCGAGCCGCATCTAGGTCCCCGAGCCCTCTAACTTACCTGCCCAGCTGTTGGTTCCTCCTGGAAGTCTTCCTGGACCGAGCCTGCAGCTGAAAACCAAAACCGAAAATCTCCATTGAAATCAACAGGGCACCCGACCTCAAAACAGCACTCTGCACCCGGCCGCCCTAGTGCCGCTGAGGGTGCCTCTTTGGTGCTAACTTGGTCCCCAACGTGCCCTGAGCTTAACCCTAGGAGCTTTGCTCTCACAACCCCGTGGCCTGCTTGCCAGCCGCCACCAACCGGAGTCCCCCTATCCTCCATAGGATAACATTGGGCCTCAACACTCTGCACCCGGCCGCCCTAGTGCCGCTGAGGGTGCAACCACAGTGCATCACTCACCCTGGGAGACCCCTGAGTCTAACCCCAGAACCCTAACTCAAAAGACCGATTACTTACCTCAAAACCGATAACTCATTTTTCCTCATAGGATAACATGGACACTTTTTCTTCCAAAAAGTTTCTAAGTGTCGACTTTTGAAAACTAAGAATATTCCTTAAAAATCGCACAAATAACCTAACCGAATTTTCTCAACTGTTTGCAGGAAAGGTCCCAGTGCCGAACCTAGGTGTCCAGCACTGAGTAACAAAAGTAACTAAAAAGTAACTTACCTGTGAATTGAATTTCCTTCCATAGGATAACATTGGTGGTTCTTTGTGAAAAAGTTTCTAAGTGTCAACTTTTGAAATACAAGAATATTCTTTAAAAATCGTACAAACTACAAAAACGTAATTACTTACCTGTTTTAAGTAAATGTCCCAGTGCTGAATCTAGGAGTCCAGCACTGGATTACAAAAGTAACGTTAAAGTAACTTACCGGCGAATTGAATTTTCTTCCATAGGGATCCATTGACTGGTTTTCTGTGAAATTTCTCGTGTGTCCATTTTTGAAATACCAAAATATTGCTTAAAAATCACAACAGTAACGAATTCCGAATTACTCACCTACTATCAGGAGAGACCTCAGTACTGCATCTTTTATTCCAGTACCGACCATGAAAAGTAATTTTTACCGTACTTACCAGTAACTGGAAATTTCTCTCATAGAAACTTTTTCAACAAAAAGCAGGCAATGATATCCTAAGTGTCGATTTCTGAATCTTACAAATATTCTTTAAAAATCGTACAAACTACAAAAACGTAATTACTTACCTGTTTTAAGTAAATGTCCCAGTGCTGAATCTAGGAGTCCAGCACTGGATTACAAAAGCAACGTAAACGTACTTTGCTTGCAAACTGCATTTCCTTCCATAGGATAACATTGGTAATTTTACCCAGAAAAGTTTCTAAGTGTCAACTTTTGAAATACAGTAATATTCCTAAAAAATCACTACTATAACCAAAACGCTTTTTCTCACCTGTTTACAGGAAGTGTCCCGGGACTGATTACAAGATCCAGTCCTGTGGTTAGAAAAGTAATCTACAAAGTAATTAATTGCATTTAACCAAAACTTTCCATTGAGCTCAATGTTGCATTGTGTTTGAAATTGTGTTGCCTCTTGCAACAACTGTGACTACAGTCATCAAAAAGTCTATTGCCTATTTGTAAAGTGTTTGAACAAAGCATCTCATTCTGAGAAAGTATATTTTGATACATATTGTTGGTTCTAAAATAAAACAAGCATATATTTTTATATACAAACCATTGGCCTAGAGTTCAGTTCTTGAGTGTGTGGCTTCATTTGCTGACTGAGTGTGTACAACAAATGCTTTACACTGTCCTCTGATACTGCCTTACTGCTCGACCAAGCTACCACTTTAGAGAGTAAGGTTATATCTAACTTTAGCCTCTGCCAAACCTCTGGGGACTGTGGACTCTGTGCACACTGAACCTTACTTTGGTTCAGTATATACAGAGCCACTTTCTTACACCTACAGACCCATGGAGCGATTACACCATTGATCCCCAGTAGACAATGACCCAGACCTTTACCTAGCAAAGCTATCACTAACCAATTAGAATATGGCTTATCAGCAGCTCATTGCTAGACTGGCAGAATATCATGGGGTGCCATTACATAAAGAAACATTAGAAGAGGACTTTTTATTTGAAACACTTGAGTCCACACACAGGTCAAGTCAAACACTTCCTATGCTTAAAGGCATGATAAGGCATGCCGATATCTTTAAAGACCCTGTCAGAGCATGTATTTTAACTCCAAGGGTATTTAAGAAATATAAATTCTCCTCATCACATCCTGTGTTTGTTAAGGGACAATTACCTCTTAACTGCCAAAGTAGTGTCCAATGCTTGTAAAAGAGCTAACTCGCAAACATCTGGGGATACACCTCCCTCAGACAAAGAATCCAAACTGGAAAGCGGGTAGCTGTTCAAGCCGCTAACCACTTGCGCATCGCAAACACACAGTGCCTACTAGCTTGGTACGACAGGGCACACTGGGATGAGATGGAGCAACTGCTCCAATATCTCCGAGACGAACACAAAAATAAGGCACAGCAGTTACTTGTAGAGGGGAAACTCATCTCTAACTCCTCAATAAGATGTGCTTTAGACGCGGCTGACACTGCAGCTAGGGAAATCAATACCAGCATTCTCCTTAGAAGGCATGCATGGCTTGTGATCTCGGGGTTAAACCGGAGGTTCAACAATACATTTTGATCACCCCTTTTGGTAAGGAACACCTGTTTGGTCCTGTAGTTGACCAATCCTTAGAAAAAAATGAAAAAGGACACTGAAGTGGCAAAATCTATGGGAGCGATCCTGTCCCCATGCAATAGAGGCTCCTTTCGCCGCTCATTTTACAGAGCAGGGTCCAAAACCACATCCTCTGACCCAAATGCTTCCTCTTACAAGGGCAACAATTCATCCTTTCCCTCTAGAGGTTTCTACAGAGGAGGATATGGAGGAAACCGTTCCAAAGGCAGGGGTAAAGGCGCCACATCACGTAACACCCCTTCCCCTAGTAAACAGTGACTTGCCCACACTTCTCCCCGGTCACTCCACACCTGTCGGGGGAAGAATTCAACAGTTTTCCCCATTTGGCAATCTATAACAACCGACAAATGGGTGCTAGACGTTATCCAACATGGTTATTGCCTGGAGCTCACCTCCAATACACCAAACATTCCACCCCGCATCCACAAATTGTCGTCAGACCATTTGCAGTTACTCAAACAAGAGGTGCAATCTCTTACAAAAGGGGGCCATATAACCATTTCCATTTCAATACCAAGGTTCAGAGGTTTACTCTTTATTTTCCGATTCCCAAAAAGGATGGTACCCACGACCAATTTTGATCTGAGAGTTAAACCTCTACATACTGTCAGAACATTTCCATATGGTAACATTTCAACGGGTTCTTCCAAGGTGATTTTTTTTTTGTCCACACTGGACTTAAAAAAGACACACATTTTCACATTCCCATTCATCTAGCTCATCGCAAATAGCTCAGATTTGTGATAGTAGGCAAACACTATCAGTTCAGAGTACTTCCATTTGGACTAACTACTGCTCCCAGGGTATTTACAAAATACCTAGCAGTGGTAGCAGCTCATCTCAGTAGACAACAAATTAATGTCATGCCATACCTAGACGACTGGCTCATCAAAGCCACAACACACTAAAAGTGTCTGCAAGACACTCAGACCACACTACACCTACTCCACCAACTGGGTTTCACGGTCAATATTCAAGTCTCATTTACAGTCTTCACAGTCTTATCTGTACACTCCTAAAGCTCTAGCCTTCCCCAATGCAGCCAGAATTACTAGAATCCAAACTCTACTGCTGCAGTTCCAAACCAACCAAACCTTGCCAGCCTGGACTATTATGTGCCTTCTGGAAATGATGGCGTCATGCATTGCAATAGTACCTCATGCAAGACTACACATGCGCCCATTACAAGAATGCTTAGCACGCCAGTGGAATCAGTTTGGGTCAATTAACAGATCTAGTGTTGGTAGACATCCATACTCCTCGCTCTCTGCTGTGGTGGAACCCACAAAATTTATCAAAAGGGCGGCCTTTTATCGACACTGTTCCACAAGTCGGGATAACAGCAGACTCGTCTCTCACCGGTTGGGGTGCACATCTCCATCTTTACACAATCCAAGGTCTCTGGGACAACGAACACAAATGTCACCACATCAACTATCTAGAGCTTTTCAGTCTCATCTCACAAGCAAAGTAGTCCTAGTCCGCACAGACATGACAGCAGTGTACTATGTACAAAAACGAGGGACACACCCTCTCCAACTGTCACGCCTGTCTCGGACAATTTGGATATGGGCAATTCATCACAAGATTCACCTTCTGGCAGAGCATCTCCCGTGACCTTCAAATTGCCGACCTCAGCAGAAGGAGACAGCAAATACACGAGTGGGAGCTTCATCCCCTAGTTCGCCTTCCATACTTTCAACAATGGGGATACCCACAAATCGATCTGTTTGCCACAGTAGACTACGCACAATGCCCAAACTTCGCCTCCCAGGTTTCCACACCCTGCCCTATGGATGAATTGGTCAGGGATATTTGCCTATGCTTTTCCGCCTCTCCCACTCCTTCCGTTTCTGGTTCGGAAACTCGGGCAAACATCACTTACACTGATTTTGATTGCTCCCACATGGGCCTGTCAACCGTGGTACGCCACCCTGTTAGAGCTCTCAGTAGTTCCACATCAAAAGCTACATCTCACCTCCAGTCTCCTCACTCAGAACCATGGAGAAATCAAGCATCCAAATCCCAAGGAGCTCAACTTAGCGATTTGGCTCCTGAAGTCATAGAGTTTGGATATTTCAATTTACAGCCAGACTGTATGATTATTCTAAGAGAAGCAAGAAAATCTACTACCAGAGCTTGCTATGCAGCAAAATAGAAACTATTTGTTTACTTTGATAACAAAATTATTCTATTCAAAACATTGTTACCTTTCACACTTACAGCAATGTGGTCTAGCTTACTCATCTATTAGATAGCATCTTGCAGCAGTATCTGCGTATTTGCAAAACAGGCAACCCTTGTCTTTGTTCATAGGTCCTGTCATCAAAGCATTTATGGAGGGCTTAAGAGTTATACCACCAATGATTCCACCCGCACCTGTGTGGAATCTTAATGTTGTACTTACAAGACTTATGGGTCCACCTTTTGAACCGCTACACAAGTGTCCTTTACAATTTCTATCTTGGAAGGTCCTTATTGCAGTCACTTCATTGAGAAGAGTTGGTGAGCTACAAGCATTAGCTTTAGAAGAACCCTTTTTCAGCTCCACAAAGATAGGGTAGTTCTTCGCACAAACACCAGATTCCTTCCCAGAGTGGTTTCTGCTTTCCATACTAACCAATCAGTTGAGTTACCGGTGTTTCCTCAACTTGATGTCAAAAGAGCTATATCGTATTGTATCGAAAGAACAAAAGATTTTCGTAAAACAAAGCAAATGTTTGTTTCATTTACATCTCACAAAGGCAATCCTATTTCTAAATCTGGCATTTCAAGATGGATTGTTAAGTGCATTCAAACTTGCTACACAAAAGCTAAAAGAACTTTATCTGTACCCCCCTAAAGCGCATTCCACTCGCAAAATAAGGGCTATGGTAACATTCCTTTAGCTGACATTGATAAATGTGTGTGGTGTAGACCATGTTGCTGCTTTACAAAACATTATTGTGTGAATTTACTTGCACACCAACAAGCCAGTGTAGGACAGGCAGTGCTAAAATCACTTTTCCAGACAACTGCAACCTCTACTGGTTAGCCACCGCTTTGGGAGAATACTGCTATATAGTCTATGCAAAGCATGTGTATCTGCAGCACACATGCCTCGAACGGATTATGTTACTTATCCAGTAAGCATCTGTTCTTGGCATGTAAAGCTGTAGATTAACTTGCGCTTACCCACTTCTTTGGGCACCTGTAGTTGTGCAGTTCTCTTTATTTACATTATATACACATGGACATCTATTACTACACTCACTCCATTCTCACCCTCTTGCGGGAAAACAATCTAACAATGCAGTCGATGCCCATGCGCACTATCACCGAAAGTAGGAGTCGCCTTACCTCGTGACTGGAAAGACTTCTTCGAAGAAAAACAACTTGCAAACATCTGGACCCAACACTAGATGGCAGGAGTATGGAAAGCATGTGAATCTACAGATCTACATGCCAAGAGCAGATGTTTACTGGGTAAGTAACATAATCCTTTCAAGTACTTCCCCCAGTTCTTGCTTGATCTCTAAAGATTCGGATGACTCTAGAGGGCCTACTACATTCCATGATCAAGCAGGATAAATTATCAATGCTGGCTAGAGGAGTTCTGGAGAGGATGGCAAGTCTGGGAATTTCATAATCTATTGCGTTCTATGCTGATCAGTCATGGACATTGCTCGCTGTATGTCTACTTGGAAGTAATGGTCTTGTTTGTAGGGAGTTTTGTTTTGATCCTGTGGGCAAGGGTGCAAGTAACCTAAATTGTCTTAAGTAAAGGACCCCTAGCTTACAGGGTGACAAGTTCTTCTGGTCCACTCTGTAGGAAAGTGGCTCTGTATATACTGAACCAAAGGGAGGTTCAGGGTGCACAGAGTCCACAGTCCCCAGAGGTTTGGCAGAGGCTAAAGTTAGATATAACCTTACTCTCGAAAGTGGTAGCTTGGTCGAGCAGTAAGGCAGTATCCGAGAACAGTGTAAAGCATTTGTTGTACCCATAAACAAAGAAATAGGCAGTCCGGGATAGAAAACTGCACCACCTTACTATACACAAATAGTAGATATATTTCAAGATTCAGGTTGCCCACCTCCCTGGTCCACTGCCTTGGGACCATACAAATCTAATACATTTAAAAAGCACACAGAGGCAACACAATATTAAAAAAATGCACAAATGCACAGTAAGTGAATCAATCCAGACTCTTCAGTAGTATGCGGTATATTCTTTTTAATGTCGCAAGATGATTGAACACAGCAGCCGCAATACAGCCAACGCGTTTCGCCCCAATGGGGCTTCCTCAGGGCAAGATAGGAATCCTCCAATCTTACTATTGCGGCTGCTGTGTTCAATCATCTTGCGACATTAAAAAGAATATACCGCATACTACTGAAGAGTCTGGATTGATTCACTTACTGTGCATTTGTGCATTTTTTTAATATTGTGTTGCCTCTCTGTGCTTTTTAAATACATTTGTTGTACCCACTCAGTCAGCAAATGAAGCCACACACTCGAACTGAACTCTAGGCCAATGGTTTGTATATAAAAATATATGCTTGTTTTATTTTAGAACCAACAATAGGTATCAAAATATACTTTCTCAGAATGAGATGCTTTGTTTAACCACTTTACAAATAGGCAATAGACTTTTTGATGATAGTAGTCACAGTTGGTGCAAGAGGCAACACAATTTCAAACACAATGCAACATTGAGCTCAATGGAAAGTTTTAGTTAAATGCAACTAATTACTTTGTAGATTACTTTTCTAACCACAGGACTGGATCCTGGATTCAGTCCCGGGACACTTCCTGTAAACAGGTAAGAAAAAGCGTTTTGGTTATAGTAGTGATTTTTGAGGAATATTACTGCATTTCAAAAGTTGACACTTAGAAACTTTTCTGGGTAAAATTACCAATGTTATCCTATGGAAGGAAATGCAGTTTGCAAGCAAAGTAGGTTTACGTTACTTTTGTAATCCAGTGCTGGGTTCTCCGGTTCAGCACTGGGGTATCTATCTAAAACAGGCAAGTAATTATGTTTGTATCGTTGGCACGATTTTTAAAGAATATTTGCTAGATTCAGAAATCGACACTTAGAAACTTTTTCAACAAAAAGCAGGCAACGATATCCTATGAGAGGAATTTTAAGTTACTGGTAAGTACGGTAAAAATTACTTTTCATGGTCGGTACTGGACTACAAGATGCAGTACTGAGGTCTCTCCTAATAGTAGGTGAGTAATTCGGAATTCGTTACTGTTGTGATTTTTAAGCAATATTTTAATAATTCATAAGTGGACACTTAGAAGAAATTTCACAAAAAACCAGTCAATGGATCCCTATGGAAGAAAAGTGAGTTATCGGTCTTTGGGTAAGTACTCGACTGGCAGAGTTAAGGTTCTGGGCATAGACTCAGGGGTCCCCCAGGGTCAGGTAAGTACAGTTATTACACCCTCAGCGGCACAGGGGCGGCTGGGTGCAGAGTGAGTAGGCCCAATGTTATCCTATGGCAGGCAGGGGGCCTTTGGTTGGTGGCTGCTGGCAAGCAGGCCACGCGGCTGTGGGAGCTGGGCTCCTGGTCACTTGCCCAGGGCAAATGGGGGAGTAGATTAGAGTAGAGGTTGCACTGCCAGGGGCACTCTGGCGGCTGGGTGCAGGGTGCTTTGGAGCAGTCGGGCGCTCAAGGTTATTCAATGGGAGACTTGGAAGCTGAACAAAGGCTGCAGACGGAGATTCTTCAGGCACGACCACCACTTCGAGGGGTAAGTTGGGATCTTGGAGGATGGGTAGGCACCCAGGAGTTGGGCACAGGGGGCCGTGGGGCGCCGGGTGCAGGGGTGTCTTTTGGCGTCGGGAAATCTTACCCTCTGCTGGTTGGGGGGGTCCCTGGTTGTGAGGCTGCAGGCGTCGTCGAGTAGGGTCCTTGGGCACTGGATTCCAGGTCACAATCGCCGGGGGGACGTCCTCGTGGTCTTGGTTCACTCGGGCACAGGCCGGGCTCGACGGGTGCAGAGTGTGCTGGATTCGCGGTTCCTGGCTGGCACCAGGGGTGTTGTTTGTTTGAGCAGAACCACTGCTCGTGGGAGTCCCAGTCTTTAGATGAGCAAGGCAGGCAGGTCCTCCGGGGTTTTCGAGGTTGCTGTCCGCTGGAGACGCCGGGGTTTTAGCAGGAGCAGGTTCAAGGATCAACAGGCCTGTAGGGCTGGGGCCAAGTCAGTTGGGGTCGTCCTTTTGTTAGCAGCTGCACGGCAGGTCTTCTTCTTTCTTGTTGCAGAATCGGGATCTGTGGAAGGAAGGTCCAGGGAGCCCCTAAATACTGAATTTAGGGGTGGTTACAGGTAGGTAAGGGCAGGGACCAATGGGTCCCGTCCCTGGGGTGGGTACACCCCCTATTCTGCCACTCTCCAGTGGGAGGGGGCAGGAGCCTGTCCCTGGTTGGCTGGGTCCCCCATCCTCAAGATGGCGGGGACTCGAGTTTGTGCTTCACCTCGCCTCCCCCACCTTAGGGGTGGAGTTGGCAGAGGTGGGCACAACCCATTTCCTGCCTCTGGTTTTCCCGCCGGTTCTCCCACTAGAAGTGGGGGTAGAACCAGTGGGGACCAGTTTGCTGGGAGCAGCAAATGGTCTGGGGAAGCTCAAAAGGCGGCAGGCCTTTGAAGCTTCCCCTGCCCATCCTGGGGGAGGAGGCTTTGGCACCCCGCCCCAGGATGCGCATTGTTTCAGGCCCCTGAGAGCAGAGGCTCTCGACCCAGGGGTCCAGAAACATGTCTAGTGGTGGCAGCCTGGGCAGCCACTCAGTCCGGACACTGGAGGTCGGGTTGGTTTCAGGGGGCATCTCTAAGATGCCCTCTGGAGTGCGTTTACATTAAATCCCACACTGGCATCAGTGTGGGTTTAATGTGCTGAGAAGTTTGATACCAAACTTCTTAGTCTTCAGTGGGGCCATTATGGTGCTGTGGAGTTCGTAATGACAGACTCCCAGCACCATATACTCTTAATGGCAGCACTGCACTTACAATGCCCAAGAATGGACTTGGGCACTGTAGGTCCACAGGGCTCATGCCTCTGTGCCCTCACCACTGGCATAGTGCATCCAGCTAGAGGGGTGGCTGACCTAGGCCAGGGCAGTGGCTTGTAGGCATGGCACACAGGGATGTGAGCCATGTGGACTCTTCACTTTTGTTCTGCACCAAGACACGCAGCAGAGAGAGAGAGAGAGAGAGAGAGAGAGAGAGAGAGAGAGAGAGAGAGAGAGAGAGAGAGAGAGAGAGAGAGAGAGAGAGAGAGAGAGAGAGAGAGAGAGAGAGAGAGAGAGAGAGAGAGAGAGAGAGAGAGAGAGAGAGAGAGAGAGAGAGGAGAGAGAGAGAGAGAGAGAGAGAGAGAGAGAGAGAGAGAGAGAGAGAGAGAGAGAGAGAGAGAGAGAGAGAGAGAGAGAGAGAGAGAGAGAGAGAGAGAGAGAGAGAGAGAGAGAGAGAGAGAGAGAGAGAGAGAGAGAGAGAGAGAGAGAGGAGAGAGGAGAGAGAGAGAGAGAGAGAGAGAGAGAGAGAGAGAGAGAGAGAGAGAGAGAGAGAGAGAGAGAGAGAGAGAGAGAGAGAGAGAGAGAGAGAGAGAAAACACACACGCACACAGGGTCCCTAAGGGGTGGCGCAACAAGTGCCGCAGCCCTTAGGGGCCTTCCCTGGTCACAGTGCCCTGGGTACCATTTACCAGGGGCTGACCTGTGGCCAGGGATGCCAATTGGGTGTAGGCATCAATGCAGTTTTAGTGAATGAACACAGTGCCCTGGGTACCTGGTTGGCAGAAGCCCAGGGCACACTCAGTCAAAGCACATCAGCAATTCAGCAAAAAGTGGGGGCATACCATGCAAGAAAGATGGCACTTTCTCACACACTCCCAATGGGATATTTTCATTAGTGAACATCCTTTAGATTGTAAACCTCCTTTAATTGTTCTGTTGATGGAAATGTGTTTGTTAGTTTCTCTGGAACCACATATTTTACATTTGTGGGATTTAGCATTGCTTCTGAAATGATCACACAAACATGCTGTGAAATTGGATGGTATTTTGTAAATTCTTAAGGAAGAGCATCAGATGTGAGGGCATTAATGTAGATGGGGAAAGCCCACATCCCATGAAGTTTGTTGACTTTGAATTGCACATCTTATATGTGGTGTAATTCAAATTTGTTTCCCAGATAGTCCTTGACTTAGAAGTTTTAGGAATTACAAAAATAGAATATTGGGGGCTTCAAGCCTAGAGGGGAGCTGAAAGGTTTAGGCCTTTCAGGTTCTATCAAACCAGTTCTCTCATCTAGCTAGTGTCTGATCAGATGCATATCGACTGTGTTGGTTCTCACTTGATTAGAAAGGATTTAGTAGCCATAACCAGTCTACCAGTCCTTAAATTAATGGCGATCAGCAGATGATTCAGGCAAAGTCCACTTTGCCAGCATAGGATGTAGGATATGGACTAAGTTGATGGTGGCTGGTTTAATTTTAACATCTGACTTATAGTTTTTATTTTGCTGATAATTATATGTAATGTGCAGTTCTGTGAGGCTGCTATTTTTATGCCAGTAATAAAAGCAATGCAAAAGAAACAATTGATGGACGGAATGCTGGACAATGCAAACATTCACCCCCAGTCACAAGGATCTGGGTTAAATCCATCATTCTTTTGCTCACCACACCACCCCAGTTTGGACCCAGCCATATGCAAATCAGTCTTGACCCTGTTCCTTGTGGGAACAGTCCAGCCCGAACTGCCAAGCCAGGTCCTCCCTGGACCGGAAACAAGCATCCTGGGACCAGTTTCAGAACATCACCCGTCATCAGCCAGGCTAGCTTGAATCCAGTGGTGTAGTGAGCACGGGACCCACGTCTGGGCATACCCTTCCCACTTGGGGCGACAAATGCAAAAGAAACAATTGATGGACGGATATAATAATGTAATAAAAGCAAAGCATAACCCCCGCAACCCTGAACCCCCCGCCCCCCCCTGCCCTGTGTACCTTTAATAAAATCTAACTTTCAGATGGGAAAGCTAGAAAGGTTTGTATTTTCAGAGGGCTGTAATGGGTGTTTCTGAATCTGGTGGGAGCCTTACGATGCTGTGTGTGGAATGGTGCTTGATGTGCGGGTGAGCGTAATGTGAAGGTAGAATCTGGTGCCCAGTGTAATTCTCTACATGTCGATTGGGCAATTGTAAATGGGGATTCTAGGCTCTCAGATGTTTCCTATTACTGAAGTGTAAACTTTAATCGAGTATTGTGTAGCTGATTGTGTTCTTTGGCCTTTACTTCATAAATGACCCTTACATTGGCTGTGCATCTTTTCTCCCCTCTCCATTGTTTGGGGGATAGTATGACCTTTTTCGTTTAACTCAATTGTGTTGTTGCACTTGAGGGTATTCTTGGATGAGCATGTATTTTGATAGGAACATTGGCTGATTTATTTTTTAACTTTCAGGTTAAATGAACAGTATGACAAAGCGACTATTCATCTGTGGGACCTTCTGGAAGCGAAGGAGAAGCCAGTTTGTGGAACAACTTGTAAGTGTTAAACCTCTTGGCACTGTTCTTAAAAAGGAACCTATCTTTGGTTGATTCATTGACTGTTTTCATTTGTGGTTACTTAATTAGGATTAGCAGCTTATTTATCTTTGACACTGCTGTACTGTAACTGAATTTGTGTCTGCAGTTCTGTGCTGCATTTGGCAGTAGTGGAGTTGCAAACAGTAGCTTACTCAGCATTTCACCCGGGCCCTTTGCCAGTATTTTCTAATTCAGCAGTATTTGGTTGCTGACTGTTGAAAGGGTTTTGTTGGTGCAGTCTAGATGATGGGAGACTAGTTTTAGATAACGGCTTAGAAAAGGGAATTTGACTACTGTTGGAAAAAGCTTGTAATTGTCTGTGGCTTATTGTTGCCTTCTTCTAGATATTGTATTCAGTTCTGTGCACTTTTTATGGAGTAGGTCAGCATTTTAGAGTGTGGCTGACTAAAATGTGCCCCTACATTGTATATGGAGTTCACTAACTGCTTCATATGTTTTCAGAGTCACTGGTGCATTAAATGCTCACTGTTTTCTTTATCTTGCACCATTTCAAAGTGAACAGAAAATTTGGGTCCTCTGGAAGAATTGTTTTTGAGTTATGGAAATGTCACTTTGAATATATGGACATTTGGCCTTTCAGAGTGATGGTAGACTAGCCATGCACAAATGTTTTGATGGCTCCTTGCTGTATAAGGCAGGGTACATTTTTGTAGGCCATAAAAATTGATACTTCCCAATCTTTTTTTTTTTTTTTTTTTTTTGGATACAAACTGAAATATTTCAATCTAATGCATGTTTACGTCCTTTTCCAGACAAAACCCTTAAAGAAATAATTGAGAGAGTTTTCCAGAGTGGCTACTTTGACAGTTCAAATACCAGTCACCAGAATGGTTTGTGTGAGGAAGAAGAGGCAACCCCTGTTCCTGAGGAAGAACCACAAGAAGAAGAAGAAGAAGCAGCAGCAACAGCAGCGGAGCCGGGTAGCTAAATACATTTTGGTTATGCTATTTGTATGGTGCTTGGAGCATCCCGCCAGTTGAGCAGGCACATATTTCCAGACTAATTCACAATCTGAAAATATCTTGGTGTTCTACACATGCTGGAGAATGACGTTGTGCGTCGAGGTGCTGCATTGACCCAAGCAAAAGCTTGGTATAGATTTAAGATTTACTAAACACAGTTCTTGCCTTTAACTATTCAACTTTGTAGTTTTGTTTACCCAGCACAGAAATGGGGTTTTGTATTTCGTGGCACTCTGTACCCTGGTATTCTGCTCCTAAAACATACCATTTCTCTTTCCATGCACACTCTTCCTCCTTAAAGTGTTAGTTTACTTCCTATGCTTATCTTAAACAAACACGGTTTCTCTTCATAGCCTTGATATTTAGCCTTTAATCTATAAGGATAAAATTTGCATTAATTCTTCGGATGCGACTAGTCTGCGACTAGTATATACGTTATTGTTGATGGTGTTTATGTAAGGCTTACAGGCCTTTAAGTGTAATGTTTTATTAGGGCCCAGATAAAGTCCATCTAAAACCTTGAACTGCATTTCAAAATGATTGTATCTGCAAACGGATTGTGTTCACTGTACTGAACGAATGTTTCAAGCAAATTAATGGTGCCAAAATCACTCAATGGAAGCTTGAAACACCTCTCGTATGCTATGATGGCAAATTTGATTGGGGTCTTGTAAACATGTTAAGTATTGTCCGACCAGAATACAATGGCATCCAAATTATGGCAAAGTAGTGATGTTTCAGCATTTAGAACATTATAATTGTACAGTTATAGTACAAATGCGTACCCTGATTATGGTGGAAAGGGTCATTTTAGGCAAGTGGGACTGAGCTCATTTCTTCCAGGCTTTTCTCGTGCACATTTACACATCCCACATGCATGGAAAGAAAAATAACAAAACCTGTTAATATCCATCACCGCCTTTCTGTAACCTATATGGTTAAGTTTAGATTTTCTTTGTAGAACACAGGACTGTTGTAAAGTGAAATGTGAAATGAAGCTTTGGGTGGGTGTGACCTTGATATGTGATGGAAGATGCTAGAAGAACGTCTTCAATTAAAGGTAACCTGGTCTGTAATATGAAAACCGGGACAGAAACCGATTGGGAGCGACTTGAAACGGAGTGAGGCCATAAATTAGGAAGACCAAAACTTTTGAAATGAGTTACACACATTGTAACTGAAAAGGTGGGAGGCGAATTATTTTCCGACTGCACATTACTATCATTTTGTAGGCTACGGTGAAGGATGCATACATCTAAAATTGACAGCATGAGCAAATGACCAATATGTAGCCATTCATTAAACACACATTGTTGGCACCTTTTCTGTTGGGCTTTGCGTACACAAACATTTTACTTTGAAAATGTAAGCTCCGTATGCACGTATCTACCCTGTTTGAATTGTGCCGTTATGGTGTACAAATATAGTCCCATGTTTTTTTTCCCTTCCTGTTCTGCTTAGCTCCCAGGTTTTTCAAATACCCTCTCACACTTTGGAGACTTAGAAACTCAGCGCTTTTTGGTACATTTTTTGTCAAGTACCCCAACACAAAGAAATAAATGTATTCTTTTAGCTGTTGTAAAGCATTACTTAATCATTTTTTACATTTTTTTTTTTTAGTTATCCACAATTGAATTTATGTAGTGTACATTTTACCCAGATTCAAACAGTTGGGCTGCAATAAATGGTTAAATAGTTGCAAATGTATTGGCAATGTTCACTTGGTTCGTTTATTTTGTAGATAATGTGCATGTGCTTGTGTAGTTCAAGTACATTTACAGTTATAAAGTATGATTTGAAACCCTGCATTTAAATAAAGGTAATTCTACTTTAAATTTAATTCTGGCTCATTTGATCACTTAAGCCTTTCGCCAAAATCCACTGCTGCGTAATCAACAGTTAATGTTCTCAAAATGACTGGTGGTACATCTCAATCTTTACCTTGATTAACATTCGACCTGCAGAAAAGGCAGTGAATATATTGTTAGTGGTCTGGTTTTTCAGGTTGTCCAAGCTGTACCTGCTTGTGCACTTGGATTCAAGGGCAGTACTCGTTCTTAGTTCTAGCAGCTTATGATTGAGAGAGGAGGTTTCTGTTGTATAGGTAGAAATTATTGCACGTAGTTCTGCACCCTACACCATTTAGTTGCACCTACCATACAAAAACTACTGAAAATGTTGATAGACCTTCAAACAAATATCTAGAAAATGTCCAGTAACTGGATTGTCTTAGTTTGATTTGTAGCCATACATCCTTGTTTTTTCTGTCTCTAGAACTGAGGTACACCCAAAATATTGAGGTTCACGCAACTTAGCTACTTTGCTCACAGCGAAAGTTATGAAGGAAGAGACCTATACATTGGGTTTGAGCCACCTTCTTTGCATTAGTGCCGAAAACAAATTTAGAAGTGTTTGAGCTTGTTTTGTTTATAGTGCTTTTTTATAGGAAGCTCTATGACCACAACCCTTGTCAGTCTAACCATGGTGGACTCAAAACAGGATATTTTGTTATACTTCCATATCTGGCTGGTCATAGAATTTGTGGCATGAGTGTGTGTCAGGTAATGCTTTTAGTAGTGTTACTTTAAAATCCAGCTGTCCTTTGGATTTGCATTGAATGTTAATACGACCTAGATTAGATCATATACTTTCAGTTCATCCAGGCACAAAAGGACTTTTCAGTGGAAATTCTCTGTGGAGGCCCTTGCTCAATTCCCGAACGGTTAGTCGTTATTCAACCATCAAAATATGAGCAATTAGAAAATGCTTAGTGTCCACACGAGTGTTTTTCAAAAAAGGACATCACTTAATGACCAAGTAATGTGACAGTGGGTTAAAACTAGTCGTGGTATTGATACAACCTATATACATACATACATACTTTGCACTGGTGTTGTGAAATTAGTGTTTAGTTCTGAAATCCGTAAGGACTTAAGAAATTGGTGGTTCTGGAGCATCGGAAGCATGCCGGGAAAAAGAAAACCATTCACTGGGACAAGCTTTCTTTGAATACTGCTTTACGGGTAACCTTTCAGGGGCCTATGTGTACACTGGTGAGCTTGAGTGGGTCCGATCCTTGGCCTGCATAAAAGCCTATCAAGGTCTCCCATTGAATTACTATGTGTACTTGGTTGATGTGTAACGCAGTACTAAACCAGCATAAAGCTGTGCAGCATAGCAAGATGTCGTTGCCATCTAACATGAGAATGTGCAAATTATCAAAATTATCTAACCTGATGAAGATGCAGAAAACCATAAAAGAGTTGTAGGTATTTGTTTCGGAGGTGGAGGACAGACAACCGGCTACATGGTAAACTGAACAAACTGCTCATCCAGCCAGAAGCCAGAGTTTGACCGTAAGACCAGCTTCTCTACCACTGGTGGAAAAAAGACCCTGGAAAGGGAACAATTTGGAACCTAAGATGTGATTTGAAGCTTAATAAGACTATTGTATCCATCTAATGTAGACAAGTCTATTCAGCCTCTGCATATACTGGTTTTTCCTTGTATTGTGGTTATTTCTGCAGGAGTATTTGCTTGTTTATGCTAAGTTGGCTCAATCTCTGTTACCTAACAATCCAAAACCCATTTATAGGTTGGAATGCTGTAGGAAGCTGGCATTGTATATATTACATCAAAATTGAGGTATAGTGTGCACAGTCCAGTGGAACCCCAAAGGTAGGCAGAGGTAAAAGTAGATAGCACCTTACTCTCTATTTGTGGTAGTGTGGGCGAGCAGTAAGGCTTTATCAGAGGGTAGTGTTAAGCATTTGTTGTACACACTCAGGCAGCAAATGATGTCACACACTCAGACCAATTTGTTTGTATAAAAATATTGTTATTTTAATTCAGAGCCAAGCCTGTTGCAGGTAAGTGAAATAAATGCTTTGCAAAATATTATGCAATGTTTTACAGTTGAATGCAGGTTCAAATGCAGTTGATTGAATTACAGGTAAGTCAATGTTTCAAAATTTTTCAGTAACTTTACAGATTACTTTGTACCTTACTTTTTAGATTACTTTTTAAGTTACTTTTTCTACTCAATGTGATATGCCTAGATATCACAGTAGGACATTTCCTAGAGAAAAGGTAAGTAAATCAGTTTTTGTACATTTGCAATTCTCAAGGAAAAACAGTCAATGTATTCCTATGGAAGGAAATTAACGGTTTGCAGGTAAGTGTTTGTGGGAGTTGGTATTCTGGGGTTAGAACCAGGGTTCCCCCAGGGTACAGGATGCACTCTTGAAACACCCTCAGCGGCACTAGGGCGGCTGGGTGCAGACTGCTGAGGCCCAATGTTATCCACTGGGGGATAGGGGGCCTCCGGTTGGTGGCTGCTCACGAGCATGCCACAAGGTTGTGGGAGCAAAGCTCCTGGTGTTTGGCTCAGGGCAAAGGGGGATCCAAGTTAGCACTCATAGTACACCCGCAGGGGCGGATGGGTGCAGGGTGCTGTTTTGCGTCTGGTGCCCTGCTTTCAATGGGGATTCTCTGATTGCAACAAAGAATCAGGCTCAGGGACGAAGATCTTCTGGAGGTGGCCACCGGTTGGAGAGGTAAGTTGGGATGCCTGGGGATGCTGGGACACCGTCGGTTGGGCCACCCAAGGCAGTGGGACGTCAGGTGCAGGGGTGTCTTTAGGCGTCGTGTTTTCTTACCGGCTCCAGTCGCGGATCCTCCAGAAAGAGACTGCAGGCGTCTTTTGGAGATTTGAGGCAGGTCAGAGATCACCAGATCTCGGGTCCGGATCGCCGGGGAGACCGCCTCGTGGTGTTGGGCCACTTCAACTCAGGCCGTGGGCGACGGGTGCAGAGTGGTGCTGACTCGCTGTTTTGGTCAGAGTCTGTGGGTGAGCAAATACAGTGCTCACAAGAGAAAAAGTCTTTGGTTTGGAAGGCAGGGCAGGTCCTTCGGGTTCTTGAGGCTGCTGGCTGCAGGACACACCAGGATTTCGCTGGAGCAGCTTCGAGATGGGGACAGGCCGGTAGGGCTGGGGCAAGTCAGTGGGTGTGCTCCTTTTTAGTTTCAGCACGGCTTCTTCAGTCCATCTTCTTTTCTTCTGGTCGGTTTTTGTCTGAATAGGCAAGGTTTGGGGTTGCCCCTAAAACACTAGATTTAGGGGCGTTACAGGTAAGTAAAGGTTGGGACCAATGGGTCCCTTCCTTTGGGTGGGTACACCCCTATTATGCCACCCTCCAGTGGTAGGGGGGCATATGCCTCTCTGGTTGGCTGAGTCCCCCCATGTACAAGATGGCGGGGACTGAGTTGTGCTTCACTTCTCCTCCCCCACCTGAGGGGTGGGGTTGGCAGAGGTGGGCACACCTCTTTCCCTCACTTGTTTTTCACGCCGGTTCTCCCACCCAAAGTGGGGGTCAGAACCAGTGGGGACCAGTTGCTGGAAGCAGCAAATGGCTGGGGTAGCTCACAATGTCTGCAAGCCTTTGATGCTTCCCCTCATGGACCCTGCCCATCCTGGGGGAGGAGGCTTAACACCTCGTCCCAGGATGTGCATTGTTTCAGACCCCCGAGAGCAGCAGGATCTTGACCCAGAGGTCCAGAAACATGACTGGTGGTGGCAGCTGGCGAGCAGCCACTCCGCCAGGACACTAGTGTTAGGTCGTTTTTCAGGGGACATCTCTAAGATACCCTCTGTGTGCATTTTTCATTAAATCCCACACTGGCATCAGTGTGGGTTTAATGTGCTGAGAAGTTTGATACCAAACTTCCCAGTTTTCAGTAAAGCCATTATCATACTGTGCGAGTTCGTAATGACAAACTCCCAGCACTATATACTCTTAATGGCATTACTGCACTTACAAAGTCTAAGAATTGGCTTAGACACTGTAGGGGTACAGGGCTCATGCACCTGTACCCTCACCACTGGTATAGTGCACCCAGCTAGAGGGGTGGCTGACCTATGCCAGGGCAGTCGGTTGTAGGCATGGCACACAGTGATGTGTGCCGTGTCGACCTTTCACTTGGTTCTGCACCAAAACACGCAGCCTGCAAAGGCAGTGTGTGTGTGTAAAGGTACAGGGTCTCGAAGGGTGGCACAATAAGTGCTGCAGCCCTTAGAGGCCTTCCCTGGACACAGTACCCTTGGTACCTATGGTACCATTTACAAGGGACTGACCTGTGGCCAAAGAGTGCCAATTAGGTTTTGTTTTTAATGCAGTTTAGGGAAAGAACATTGGCCCTGGGTAATTGTTTGGCAGGAAGCCAGGGAACACTCAGTAAAAGTACATCAGCAGTTTGGCAAAAAGTGGGGGCAACCATGCAAAAAGAGGGCACTTTCTTACAAATGCTAATTCTTTTCTGTCATTAAGACCCCGAAATATAAATTTGCACCCTTTTAAGACATGCATCCATCGCCAGACTATAGGACAAACTGATTGTTTTACACTGTACCAGTCATTTATTCATATAAAAGAAATTTGATGACCTGAAGTAAGAAAAAAAGTGATCTTCTTAATTGGTAAACATTTGTTATCTTTAGCCAGTTTTGCAGCGTGAATCTTTCTGGATTCACTATGCTGTGCATTATTCCGCCATCTAGTGGTTGGGTACGGAATTGTAGTATTTCTTCTCTTTTTTTTTTTTCCTTCCGTGGCCCAGGTGGGCGTCGACATACCACCATTTGGTGTCCTACGTGACGTCGACGCGCTTCCTCCGGAAGCTCCCACCTTTTGGTCGCCATCTTCAGATTCTTTTTTCCGCCGTTGGGTCTGGATCGTTTTCGAAGAGTTCCAGAGTTTTGGAAGAGGAATCGACGGAAAACGGGAAAAATCGCGAAGATCGAAGATTATCATCGCACCCGACTACAGGCCAGGTAGCCGGGACTACTAAGGAGAAGAAAATTTCGAGAGCACTAGACGTTCACACGAGAATGCGCGCGCACAGGGGGCTCCCTGAGCGCAGGAATGGACAAAACTCCCTTCAAGTTTTGCACCAATTGCCACCACAAATACGCCCAGAAGGACAGCATCCAGTCTGCAACCTCTGCCTGCCACTCGACCACAGCAGCAAGGACTGCAACGCGTGCTCGGCGTTCACACCCAAGACCCTCACAGTAAGAGAGGCAGAGAAGGGCGAGCCACACCATGAAGGGGCAGGGGCCACCTCCATCGCACCGAGACTTGGGCCTCTCCAGTGGAGAGGAGGACAACATCGCCGAAGGACTGGAGGACTGCACGGTCGTCGAAGTCCATAAGAAAACGTCGAAGGAGGTAAGAGTCGACAGCCCCCAAACACCCGACCGACACTCGAAAGAGTGAGACAAAGTCCTCGAGGGGAACAGTGCCGTCGAAACACTCGACGAAAGCAACTGCACCCAAGGACAAAGAGCCCAGCGGATCCTTCGAAAAGGACTCCCGGGCGGCAAATACTCACAAAAAATCAAGGTCGTCTAAGGAAGCCCCCGAAAAGGACTCCTCGACGCCGAGAAACGAAGGGTCGGCAACCGCTTCGACGACCACGTCAACATCTATGACCAAAAAGCGAAGCGCACAAACCCTCGACGCCGAACAGGGTGCCGATATGGAAAGGAAGAAAAGGAGGCTCGAGGCCGAAATGGCGAGCATCCTGCAGCGGAAAAAGGATTTCAACGACAAGATGAGTCAGTACACCATCCCGCCGAAGCCCGCGGCCGAGGTCGAAAGGGGCTTCGGGGACACGGAACCGCCGAAAACGCCTGAGCCGCTCGAAGAACAGGAAGAAGAGGCCCTGTATTACTTCAAAGGAGAAGGCGAGGAAGAACAGCTAACCTACCAGGACTCGACGTTCTCGGAGGCGCAAGACTTAGAATGGCATGACCTCGACGCCGAAATGCCAGAAGAAGGGGTAGACACATACCCTTCGAGGCCATCACCACCAGACGATATAGGGATCTATAATATGGTGGTCAAGAATGCTGCACAGACATATGGGGTAAAATTGGAGGAGGAGAAACCTAAGGCTTGCTTTCCCCTGGAAACTCTTACCCACACAAACAAGGAGTCCATTCCTGCCCATGCTCCTTAGTGTGTTGGACCAGGGCAGGGAGGCATTCAGGGAGCCATCTGTATGTAAATCTGTTACCCCAAGAACAGAAAAGAAGTACAAGTACTCCTCAAAGGACCCTGCATGCATTCAAGGATCAGTGCCAGCCGATTCAATAATCACGGCAACAGCTAGGAAGAGGGCCAACGTGCCCACAAATGCAGGACCACCTCCTGACCAGGAGAGTAGGAGAATGGACCTCACGAAGAGAAAGGTAGAACGGAGTGCGGCAATCCAATGGCGTATCGCCAACTCCAACGCCCTAATTAACAGGCATGTATACCAGCACTGGGAGGAAGTAGGGCAACTCCTGAAGCACCTACCGGAACAGTACCAGCAGAGGGCAACCCACCTGGTAGAGGAGGGGAAAAACATGGCAAACACATGTTTAAAGTCAGCCTTGGACGCAGCGGAGACGTCCAGCAGGCAAATGATGATCGGGGTGACCGAGAGAAGGCACGCATGGCTTAAGATTTCGGGCTTCAAGCCTGAGGTGCAGAATAACATCCTGAACACGCCCTTCAACGGAGAACAACTTTTTGGGACTCCGGTTGACAAAGTTAACCCAACTCAAGAAGGACAACGAAACTGCAAGGTCCATGAGAGCACTGCAGTTCAGGGGAATGAGAAAGGGGTACGCCCTCAAGAAGGCCAAATGGTAGGGGAAGCAACCAACCAAGTACCTTGCACCAAACCTTCCAACAAGGTTATCAGGGAAACAACCAGGGACAGCAGCAACAGCAGCAGGGGCAGCAGCAGCAGAACTGGCAATACCAGCCAAGGGGCCAGTCCTTTCGGGGACGCTCAAACGGGCGAGGACAGGCACGGAGAGGAGGGCAACAACCCGCCTCCAAGTGACTTCGCCATAACGCAGACGCCCACCCAGATAACACCTCAAGGGGGGCATCCAAGGAGGAAAAAAGTCCAAAAACGGTTTTCAAGAGACAAGCAGTTCCCCGAACATATAACACCAGTAGGAGGCAGAATAAGGAACTTCCTCCAGGAATGGAAGAAGGTCACAACGGACAAATGGATACTAAACATCATACAATACGGATACTGTATATAGCTAATAAAACAACCTCCAAACAAGAAGCCAAGCAACAAGTCACACTCGGCAAAAGAACTCTCACTCCTGGTACTAGAGGCACAGGAACTGATCAACAAGGAGGCAGAGATAGTACTGTACAAGGAAAGAAACAAGGGTGTTTATTCCAACTACTTCCTCGTACCAAAGGTGGACGAAACACTAAGGCCTATCTTGGACCTACGGTTCTTTAAACAAGTTCATAAGGACACAAAGATTCAAGATGACATCTCTGCAAGAAGTAATACCCCAGGTACAGGAAGGGGATTACATGGCAACTATAGATTTAAAGGACACGTACTTGCACATCCCCATCAACAAAAGGCACAAACGCTTACTAATATTTGTAATCAGCAAGACTCACTACCAGTTCACAGTGCTCGTATTTGGGCTCAAATCAGCGCCAAGGGTATTTACAAAGTGCCTAGCAGCAGTAGCAGCGCACCTAAGGAGGCAGGGAATACATGTATACCCCTACCTCGACGACTGGCTCGTAAAAGCAAGCTCCTACAGCCAGTGCAAACACATCCAGCAGGTGATACAAACTCAAATCCAACTGGGTTTTTCGATCCATTGAGGAAAGTCGTCAATAAAACCAGAACAGGTGAAGATTTTCTTGGGGGCAGAGATCAACACCATACAAGCGAAGGTGTTCCCCAGCATAAAGAGGACCCTGGCAATACTGAAGGAAACGCGTCTGTACCGCAAGGCGCAAGTTCTGACCGTGAGGACAGTTAGCAAGCTTATGGGAATGATTGCTTCATGCATACACCTAGTCCCAAATATTCGACTCCACATGAGACCATTCCAGGAATGGATACAGCAGCCATGGTCACAGGCAACAGGGAGTTGGGAGGATCTAGTGGTTGTCATGCACGCAGTGCATCAGGAAATAGCGTGGTGGAACAAGTAAAACATATCAAGAGGGAAGCCATTCACACAACCAACTCCAACAGTGACCATCACAACAGACTCCTCCCAGATGGGGTGGGGCGCACACATGAACAAACTCAAGGTGAGGGGGTTATGGTCGCACCAGGACACGATCAAACACATCAACTACCTAGAACTAAAAACTGTGTCCCTAGCCTTAAAAGCCTTTCAGAAGGAGCTGTACGGAAACAGGGTGTTGATCCAGACTGACAACACAACCACCATGTTCTACATCAACAAACAAGGTGGAACACAATCGGTAGCACTATCAGAGTTAGCACAGGAAATATGGACGTGGGCCATTCCGCTAGAAATAGACCTCCTAGCAGTACATCTTCCAGGGAAGGACAATGTGGAAGCAGACAGACTCAGCAGGCAGACGTCGGCATCCCACGAATGGGAGATCAACCAACAAGAAATACAAAGAGTATTCCGGAAGTGGGGGACACCGCAAATAGACCTATTTGCAACACACCAAAATGCAAACACTTCGCATCCAGGCAACCAGACCATCGGTCACAAGGGAATGCGCTATGGATAAGTTGGTCAAGGACATTTGCATACGCTTTTCCCCCGATATCACTGATACACAGGGTACTCTGCAAATGCAGGATCAGCAACATGTCACTAATACTAATAGCACCTCAGTGGGCCAGACAGTCCTGGTTCTCACAAATAGTGGAAATGGCGCAAGCACCAGCACACAGATTCCCAAAGAGAAGGGACCTGTTTACAATGCAGAACGGAAGGGTGCTACACCCAGAGCCAGAAAGCCTCAGCCTAGCTGCATGGCTCCTGAAGACCTAGAATTTGCACACCTCAAACTACCAGCAAGCACTATGGCAGTGCTCAGGGAGGCAAGAAGACCTACCACAAGAAAGTGCTACGTAGCAAAGTTTCTCCGAATGGTGCATTAGGGAGAAACTGCAAAGGAGAATCACAAAGGAATTAACAGAACTAAAATACTTAACGCACCTACTACAAAGCAAACTAAGCTACACATCACTAAGGATACACTTAGCGGCGATAGTAGCTTACACGAGAGGAGAAACTGGGAAAAGTTTCTTCACCTCACAAGTAGTAAAAAGATTCCTAGAAGGAGCAAAGCGGATCGCACCTCCAAACAGAATGCCAGCACCAGCATGGAACCTCAACGTGGTGCTAACTCAATTGATGAAGGCACCAATCTGAAAAAGACACAAAGTGCTTTGCAGCAGTAGCAGCACATCTCAGAAGACAAGGAATTCATGTTTACCCCCTACTTAGACGACTGGTTGGTAAGAGCAAACTCTTACAGCCTATGCAAACCGCATATACACCAATTGATAGAGACACTAGTTCATCTGGGTTTCTCCATACATTGGGAAAAATCAATAGAACCAGAACTCATAAAAGTGTTATCTGAAAAAGACACGTTAGTGACAGATTCCTCACCTTAGAATATCCCCAGGCGTCCGGCTGGATCCGGAAAGTTTTTGCGTAGCAGTACCCTTGCGCGTCGGCTCGGAACCGCCGGGATGATGTCGCGGGCAGTACTTAGACGCCGCCCCTGCGTGCTGACGTCAGTTCTTCTTTTTCCGCGCCAGTAAGCGCAGATCCGGGAAGAGCAGTGCCCTAGTCATTTTTTGACTATCTTTTTGGTGATTTTTTTCACTGTTTTTCTCCACGAGTCTCTCGACTCCGAAGGTGTCGGTAGGGATGCCCGGCTTCAAGCCCTGCGACGTCTGTGGTCGTATGATGTCGATCACAGACCCGCATTTAGAGTGTCTCTACTGTCTCGGCCACGACACGAAGTCGTGCCCCGACTGCCGGGCCTTGCACCCGAAGGCTTTGCGGGAGCAGTCTCGAAAGCTCCTCGAGGTCCGGCAGTCGGCTCCGCGCCACACAAAGCCCCGGTCACGAGAGAGGTCGAGGGGCCGGTCGCGGAGTCCTTATCGGTCGTCGGGGTCCAAATCTTCGCACTCCTCCGGTAAGTCGAAGCATAAAAAGTCTAAAACGTCATCGCTCCACGACTTCGCCTCGCCGGTCTCGTGACTCGGCTAAGGCTCCTGTCGGCACCGTCCCCGCGGCTCCGGGAGTGCCTGTGGAGCCGCCCCAGCATTACCCGTCCTTCCCGGGTTCGGGAGCGACTCCGGCCGAGATACAGGAATTCCTGTCGGCCATGGCCCGCCTCTTCGGGCCTCAAGGTCCCCCCGGTGCGCCTTCGGGCCCCGCGGGCCCTGATGGGGTTTCCCCAGCGCCGCCGACGACTCCGGTCCCGGCGCCGCCTGTCGCACCAGCCCCGGCCTCGATCCCGGCTCCGGTGCTGCCGCAAACCCCATCGACGCCGGTTGACCTAACTACACCTCCGCCGGCGCTGATGTCTCCGGTGCCTTTTCAGACGCCACCCGGGGCTCCGGGCGGTGTCGTTCCCCGGTTCTCTCCGGACACGGCGCCGGACCAGCGTCGCTCGACGCCGGCTCCGACGCCGTTGAGACCTTGGGTCCCACATCCCTCCTCCTTATTTTGAACCTGAGGAGGACGAAGAGGACTGGGAGGGGTCGGAGGACCCTCTCACACAGCAGTGTGAGTACGAACAGGACTGGGCTGAGGAACTTGGGGATGCCAGTGGGCTGGACACCTCCCCTGACCCTGGCATGCTGTCTCCTCCTTCCGTGGCAACGGAGGAGGGAGCAAATTTTGCAACGGTGTTGCGTAGAGCAGCTGGGGCCTTACACCTCCAATTGCCTACAGTGGCCGTCAGGACTAACCTCCTGACGGAAGTGCTTCAGCCGGCGGCTACCTCCTCGGAGCCACTGCTGCCGTTTAATGACGCACTTTCTGACGTTCTTTGGGCACCTGGTCCAAGCCCGCCACAGGGGCTCCTGTGGATAGGAACGTGGCCCGACGCCATCGCCCCGCTCAGGGCGACCACCTGTTCCTCTCCCAACACCCCACTCCTGAGAGCTTGGTTGTCCAAGCCTCTGCTTCCCAAACCGCCTTCCCTACCGCTCCTCCGGATAGGGAATCCAAACGCCTGGATCAATTTGGGAAGAAGGTCTTTTCTTCCTCCAGTGCTGGCTTGCGGTCTGTCAACACCGCTTGCCTTTTGGGCCGATATTCCCACTCTCTGTGGGACTCGGTGGCGCAAGCTTTGCCTCAGTGTCCTGAGGAGGTCCAGACACTGCTTTCCCGTGCCATTGCGGAAGGAAGAGATGCGGCTAAATTCACCATCCGATGTGGCCTTGATACCGCCGACTCGCTGGGTAGATCAATTGCAACGACAGTGGCGCTGCGCCGTCACGCCTGGCTGAGAACCACTGGTTTCTCGGGTGATGTCCAGAACACTCTTATGGACATGCCCTTTGATGTGGTCGGTCTTTTTGGGAACAAGGCAGACCATGCGCTGGAGCGCTTTAAGGACTCACGGGCTACGGCCAAGTCCCTGGGCCTTTCTGCTGTACGCCCTCCGCAGCCATCTGCTTTTCGCCCCTTTCGTGGCCACGGAAGGGGCGCCCAGTCACGTCCGCTGCCCAGCCACCGGCCCGCGCAGCAAGCGTCTTCGTGTGGCCGAGGACGTGGCTCCCGCCGTGGCGGGTCGGGCAACCAGCGTGCGGGTCAGGCCACTAACCCCGCCCCGTCCGCGGCCTCCAAGCCCTCCTAGTCCTTCCTTTCAGGTGCACAGCACGCCAGTAGGGGCAGGGTCCGCCATCACCTTCACCACTGGCGTGCCATCACCTCGGACAGGTGGGTCTTGGACATTGTCCGAAGGGGCTACTCCCTCCCCTTCGAGACCACCCCCAGCCATGCCACCTCAATTCCACCGCATGTCAGGGGATCACTTGGTGCTTCTGCAGAAGGAAGTCACGGCCCTCTTGGCCAAGAGGGCCATCGAGCGCGTTCCGACCCCAGAAGTAGGACGTGGTTGCTACTCCCACTACTTTCTGGTGCCCAAAAAGGACCAGGAGGACATGCGTCCTATCTTGGGCCTCCGGAACGTCAATCGCTTCCTCCGGAAGGAGAAGTTCAAGATGCTCACCTTAGCTCAGCTCTTGACTGCCCTCGACCCTGGAGACTGGATGGTAGCGTTGGACTTGCAGGACGCTTATTTCCACATCCCCGTCCTGCCGGCCCACCGGCGTTACCTGCGGTTCATGGTGGGCCTCGAGCATTTTCAATTCACCGTGCTCCCCTTTGGCCTCACAAGTGCCCCTCGGGTGTTCACGAAAGTGATGGCGGTGGTCGCAGCTCATCTGCGCCGGGCAGGGGTTCCAGTCTTCCCCTACCTCGACGACTGGCTGCTGAAGGCGGGCTCGTCCCAGGCAGTCGTCTCCCACCTCCAGACTACGGCCGAACTCCTGCACTCGCTGGGGTTCTCCATCAATGTGCCGAAGTCGCACCTGATTCCTTCTCCACAGCTCCTTTTCATCGGAGCAGTTCTGGACACGACGCAGTTTCGGGCCTATCCTCCCGAACGGCGAGTCCGGGATATTCAGGCTGATTCCGATCTTTCAGCCTCTATCCTGGGTTTCGGTACGGATGACCCGGAGGCTGCTGGGCCTCATGGCCTCCTGCATCCTGCTGGTCGATCATGCCAGATGGCATATGCGGGCTCTGCAGTGGGACCTGAAGTTCCAGTGGGCGCAGCACCAGGGCAACCTGTCCGATCACGTCCAGATCTCGGAGGGACTGCAAAACAGTTGCAGTGGTGGCTCTCGAACCGGCAATGGGTCATGGGCAGATCCCTCTCCCTTCCCCAGCCAGAGCACACAGTCGTGACAGACGCGTCCCTTCTGGGATGGGGCGGTCACATGGGAAAGGCGGAGATCAGAGGCCTCTGGTCTCCGGCGGAGTCCCGGCTCCATATCAACCTTCTGGAGCTCCGGGCGACCCGACTTGCACTCGAGGCATTCCTTCCCTCTGTCAAAGGGAAGGTAGTGCAGGTGTTCACAGACAACACCACCGCCATGTGGTACTGCAACAAACAAGGCGGGATGGGGTCGTGGACCCTATGTCAGGAGGCTCTGGACATGGCTGGAACATCATGGCATATTCCTGATGGTTCAACACCTGGCAGGTTCCCTGAACGCCAGGGCGGACGAACTCAGCCGCAGGTGCATGATGGATCACGAATGGCGTCTTTACTCTGAAGTGGCGCAAGGACTCTTTCTACAGTGGGGAGAGCCTTGGTTAGATCTATTCGCCACCGAAGAGAACGCGTAATGTCATCAGTTCTGCGCGTTGGAATTTGCAAGGCGGCACTCGCTCGGCGACGCTTTTCGTCGCGGGTGGAGTTGCGGTCAGTGTAAGAAAGTGGCTCTGTATATACTGAACCAAAGTAAGGTTCAGTGTGCACAGAGTCCACAGTCCCCAGAGGTTTGGCAGAGGCTAAAGTTAGATATAACCTTACTCTCTAAAGTGGTAGCTTGGTCGAGCAGTAAGGCAGTATCAGAGGACAGTGTAAAGCACTTGTTGTACACACTCAGTCAGCAAATGGTCTCACACACTCAAGAACTGAACTCTAGGGCAATGGTTTGTATATAAAAATATATGCTTGTTTTATTTTAGAACCAACAATAGGTATCAAAATATACTTTCTCAGAATGAGATGCTTTGTTCAAACACTTTACAAATAGGCAATAGACTTTTTGATGATAGTAGTCACAGTTGTTGCAAGAGGCAACACAATTTCAAACACAATGCAAAATGGAGCTCAATGGAAAGTTTTGGTTAAATGCAATTAATTACTTTGTAGATTACTTTTCTAACCACAGGACTGGATCTTGGATTCAGTCCCGGGACACTTCCTGTAAACAGGTGAGAAAAAGCGTTTTGGTTATAGTAGTGATTTTTGAGGAATATTACTGTATTTCAAAAGTTGACACTTAGAAACTTTTCTGGGTAAAATTACCAATGTTATCCTATGGAAGGAAATGCAGTGTGCAAGCAAAGTGTGTTTACGTTACTTTTGTAATCCAGTGCTGGACTCCTAGGTTCAGCACTGGGACATTTACTTAAAACAGGTAAGTAATTACGTTTTTGTAGTTTGTACGATTTTTAAAGAATATTTGTAAGATTCAGAAATCTACACTTAGAAACTTTTTCAACAAAAAGCAGGCAATGATATCCTATGAGAGGAATTTCCAGTTACTGGTAAGTACGGTAAAAATTACTTTTCATGGTCGGTACTGGACTAAAAGATGCAGTACTGAGGTCTCTCCTGATAGTAGGTGAGTAATTCGGAATTCGTTACTGTTGTGATTTTTAAGCAATATTTTGGTATTTCAAAAGTGGACACTTAGAAGAAATTTCACAGAAAACCAGTCAATGGATCCCTATGTAAGAAAATTCAATTCGCCGGTAAGTTACTTTTAACGTTACTTTTGTAATCCAGTGCTGGACTCCTAGGTTCAGCACTGGGACATTTACTTAAAACGGGTAAGTAATTACGTTTTGGTAGTCTGTACGATTTTTAAAGAATATTCTTGTATTTCAAAAGTTGACACTTAGAAACTTTTTCACAAAGAACCACCAATGTTATCCTATGGAAGGAACTTCAATTCACAGGTAAGTTACTTTTTAATTACTTTTGTTACTCAGTGCTGGACACCTAGGTTCGGCACTGGGACCTTTCCTGCAAACAGTTGAGAAAATTCGGTTAGGTGATTTGTGCGATTTTTAAGGAATATTCTTAGTTTTCAAAAGTCGACACTTAGAAACTTTTTGGAAGAAAAAGTGTCCATGTTGTTCTATGAGGAAAAATGAGTTATCGGTCTCGAGGCAAGTAATCGGTCTTTTGAGTTAGGGTTCTGGGGTTAGACTCAGGGGTCTCCCAGGGTCAGTGATGCACTGTTGTTGCACCCTCAGCGGCACTAGGGCGGCCGGGTGCAGAGTGCTGTTTTGAGGTCGGGTGCCCTGTTGATTTCAATGGAAATTTTCGGTTTTGGTTTTCAGCTGCAGGCTCGGTCCAGGAAGACTTCCAGGAGGAACCAACAGCTGGGCAGGTAAGTTGGAGGGCTCGGGGACCTAGGTGCACCTCGGGTTCCTTTCTCCAGGGCGGCTGGATGCAGGGGTGTCTTTTGAGGTCGGATTTCACCTTACCGGGCCACTCGCGGTTGGGGGGGTCTCCGTGCAGAGGCTGCAGGCGACGTCGGGGAGTCCTGGAGGGGTCAACCCACGGTGGACTCGGACTCTGGAGCGCTGGGGGACCTCGCTGGGACCGGTGGGCCACTTGAACTCGGGCTGTAGGCGACGGGTGCAGTGGTGGTTCCAGGCGTCGGGTTTCTTTTTCCTCAGCAGGCTCTGAGTCTTTGTTTGATGTTTCTTTTGAACAGAGCTGCTGTTCACAGGAGATCCGGTCTTTGTTGAAGGCAGTCAGTCCTCCCCGGGGTTCTGGAGGTCGCTGGCTGCAGGACAAGACGATTTTTGGCGCAGGATCTCTGGAAACTGCAGACGGGCCGGTAGGGCTGGGGCCAAGTCAGTTGTTCTCTGCAGTCTCCTCTGCTGGGCGTCTTCTTTCGTCCTTTTTCTTCTTGGGTTGCGGGAATCTAAGGAAGGAAGGTTCAGGGTGCCCCTAAATACTAGATTTAGGGGCGTTACAGGTAGGTAAAGGGCAGGGACCAATGGGTCCCTGCCCTGGAGTGAGTACACCCCCTATCCTGTCCCTCTCCTGTGGGAGGGGGCAGGAGCCTAGTCCTGATTGGGCAGGGCTCCCCATCTTCAAGATGGCGAGAGCCCGGAGATGTGCTTCACCTCGCCTCCCCCACCTGAGGGGTGGGGTTGGCAGAGGGTGGCACACCCCCTTTCCTCCCTTGGTGTTTCCCGCCAGTCTTCCCGCCAGGATGGGGAGGAACCGGTGGGGACCAGTTGCTGAGTACAGCAAGTGATCTGGGGAAGCTCACAAAGGCGGAATGCCTTTGAAGCTTCCCCTGCCCATCCTGGGGGAGGGGCCTAGCACCTCGCCCAGGACGTGCATTGTTGCAGGCCCGGGAGAGCGGATGGCTCTCTACCCAGGGGTCCAGCAACATGTCTGCTGTGTGGCAGCCTAGGCAGCCCCTCAGACAAGACGTGGATTGTAGGTTAGGTTCAGGGGGCAACTCTAAGTTGCCCTCTGCCGTGCATTTTACATTAAATCTCACACTGGCATCAGTGTGGGTTTACTGTGCTGAGAAGTTTGATACCAAACTTCTCAGTCTTCAGTGCAGCCATCATGGTGCTGTGGAGTTCGTGCTGACGACCTCTCAGCACCATATACTTGAAATGGCAGCACTGCACTTACAGTGCCCAGGAATGGACCTGGGTACTGTAGGGGCACAGGGCTCATGCACCTGTACCCTCACCACTGGCATAGGGCACCCAGCTAGAGGGGTGACTGAGGGATGCCAGGGCAGTGTGTTTGTGGGCATGGCACACAGGGATGTTTGCCATGTCGACTCTCTGTTTGGTTCTGCACCAAGACACTCAGCCTGCAAGGGCAGTGTGGGTGTGTCAGGGTACAGGGTCTCCAAGGGTGGCACAATAAGTGCTGCATCCCTTAGAGGCCTTCTCTGGTCACAGTGCCCTGGGTACCTAGGGTACCATTTACCAGGGGCTTACCTGTGGCCAGAGATGCCAATTGAGTGTAGGCTGTAATGCAGTTTTAGGGAAGGAACACAGGCCCTGGGTACCTTATTGGCAGGGACCCAGGGCACACCAAGGAAAAGTGCATCAGTTATCAGGCAAAAAGTGGGGGGGTTACTGCAACAGAAACCCACTTTCCTACAGTCAGTTGTACGCTTTTCCGCCTATACCACTTCTACCCAGTGTTGAAGAAGATTCGGCGCGACCGGGCCCAAGTCATCCTTGTGGCTCCGGACTGGGCTCGAAGAGTTTGGTATCCTGAGCTACTCAGTATGAGCGTCGATCCCCCGATCCGTCTGCCCCTCCGGGAGGATCTTCTGTCGCAGGGGACGGTCCTCCACCCGAACCTGTCCAGTCTCCACCTGCTTGCGTGGAAATTGAGCGGCGGCAGTTGATTCCTTTCGACTTGCCTCCCGAAGTTTGTGATGTGATTCTGGCAGCCAGGCGTCCCTCCACTAAGGTGGTATACGCCTGCAGGTGGAACAAGTTTGTGGCATGGTGCACAGCAAAGGCTGTGAATCCCCTCTCTGCCCCTCTTTCTGAGGTTCTTCTGTTCCTTCTTTCTCTGGCCCAACAGGGTTCTGCCCTGGGTACCATCAAGGGCTATCTTTGTGCAATCTCGGTCTTCCTCAGGCTCCCTGATCAGCCCTCTCTTTTTAAGTCCCCTGTTGTTAACAGTTTCTAAAAGGCATTACACACCTCTTTCCTCCTGTTCCGTTTGTGATGCCTCAGTGGGACTTGAACTTGGTTCTTACCTTTTTAATGTGCGCTCCCTTTGAGCCTCTACATAACTGTCCTCTTCGTCTTCTTACTTTGAAGACAGCCTTTCTGGTGGCCATCACCTCCTCTCGGCGAGTGAGCTCCAGGCTCTATCATGCAAACCTCCCTTTCTGTCTGTCCATCCAGACAAGGTTGTTCTTAGGACGCGTCCGTCCTTCTTGCCAAAGGTGGTTACTGCCTTCCACATTGGGCAGACCATCACTTTGCCCACCTTCTTTCCGCCTCCGCATCCTTCCAGAAAAGAAGAGAGGCTCCACCGTCTGGACCCAAAACGTGCGCTTTCCTTTTATATCAACCGCACACAACACTTCCGGGTGGATGACCAGCTCTTTGTTGGCTACGTGGGCGCCAAAAAAGGTTGGGCGGTGCACAAGAGAACCATCTCCCGCTGGGTCACCTTGTGTATCAAAGCCTGCTATTCTTTGGCTAAGAAGGAGCCTCCTGTTGGTCTGCGTGCCCATTCCACCAGGGCAACGGCTGCTACCACGGCTTTAGGCCGCGGTGTTCCCCTGCAGGATATATGTCAGGCAGCTACGTGGGCCTCGCTGCACACATTTACCAAGCATTACTGCCTTGACAGCCAGGTCCGGAGCGACGGCTTCTTTGGCCGTTCTGTCCTCCGGTACTTCCTTGTCTGATCTTTGTTCGCAGACCCACCACCGGGGTTGGTATTGCTGGGGTATCTATTCTAAGGTGAGGAATCTGTCACTAACGTGTCTCTTTCAGATGCACAAGTTACTAACTTGTGTAACGATATATCTGTAAGAGACAGTAGTTAGTGACAGATTCCTTACCGCCCCACCCATCCTCCCCGTTCTGCGAACTGATTTCTAGGGTTAAGGACATCCCTTTCAGGGCCCTAGTATTTTTCAGACACCTATGTCAGCTTCTTGCATGGCTCTGCGTTCCTGGCGCGGAAAGTCGTGTACAGAACTGACGTCAGCGCGCAGGGGCGGCGTCTAAGTACTGCCTGCGACGTCATCCCGGCGGTCCCGACGACTGAAGTGGAGCCGCACGACGCCGCCTACCGACGCGCAAGGGTACTGCTACGCAAAAACTTTCCGGATCCAGCCTGACGCCTGGGGATATTCTAAGGTGAGGAATCTGTCACTAACTACTGTCTCTTACAGATATATCGTTACACAAGTTAGTAACTTGTGCTTTGAGCCTATTCACAAGGCTACACTACACATGCTCACGCTAAAGACAGCCTTCTTAGTGGCTATCACGTCACTACGAAGAGTTGGTGAATTGCAAGCGCTAACACTTCAAGAGCCCTACCTGCAAATACACAATGATAGGATTGTGATGAGAACAGACCCACACTTCATGCCAAAGGTGGTGTCACGATTCCACATCAATCAAACAATCCAAATACCTAGTTTTTCCAAAAACCTACCACAAGCACAGAAAGGGCGCTACACACACTAGACGCCAGGAGGGCAGTCATGCACTATATAGAAAGGACAAAGGAGTGCAGAAAGACAAAGCTGTTCTTTGTTTCCTTTGCCAGCAGTTTTTTGGGACGACCAGTTACCAAAAATACCATTGCACGGTGGATTGCACAGACCATACAACTCTGCCACAAACAAGCAGGACAACTCTTACAAGGAGCAGCTCATGCTCACTCAACAAGGAAAAAAGGAGCAACAATAGCGTTTCTAGCTAACACACCAATTCAAGACATTTGCCAAGCTGCAACATGGTCTTCAGTGCACACGTTCACTAAGCACTACTGTGTAGATATCCAAATGAACAAGGAAGCGCAAGTGGGACAGAAGGTCTTACAACACATTCAGTAACCAGAGCTCATCTTCCACTCAGCCACCACAATAAGGACAAACCGCTACAAAGTCTATGCACACCATAGTGAATCCAGAAAGATTCACGCTGCAAAACGTAGTTTCTTACCTGTCTGTGTAGTTTTGCAGCTTGAAGACTTTCTGGATTCACTAGCGAACCCACCCTCATCCGCCAGAAAGATGACAGGAGGAAAGGGATTAAAACTGGAGAAAGACTTAAAGAAATACAAGAGAAACAAAATAAAACAAGCCAAGAAAAAAGAATCCGAAGATGGCGACCAAAGGTGGGAGCTTCCGGAGGAAGCGCGTCGACGTCACGAAGGACACCAAATGGTGGTATGTCGACGCCCACCTGGGCCACGGGGGAAAAAAAAGATACTACAATTCCGGACCCAACCACTAGATGGCGGAATAATGCACAGCATAGTGAATCCAGAAAGTCTTCAAGCTGCAAAACTACACCGACAGGTAAGAAACTATACGTTTCTCCTGGCTAGTGAGGAATTTCGTGGTGTCATAGGCTTCCTTATGGAAAGTGTAATGGCAGTCTGAGATTCAACCCTACTCCTGCCTCTTAACCAGCTCTTGATTCAGCTAACTTAAATCTGCTAGGTGATATTGGTTATCTCTATTCTTTGCTTGTCTGAACAGCTGATGTTAACCTGTAAGTATAATCATGTGTTAAATAACTGTGGTGTTTTCTACATTTAAAAGATGTTTCTGAAGCCTCAAATAGAATAAACAGCCCTACGGTGTCATGGGTGTAATATCATACAAAAGTTGATGCAAGGAATGCTTGCAATTAGTCTAACCACTGGTAATCGCTTGGTAGTGTCCCAGCCCTCCATGCTATCCAGTTTGGACCCAGTCATATGCAAATAAGTCTTGACCCTGCTCCAGTAGAAACAGTCCAGTCTGAACTGCCAGGCCATGTCCTCCCTGAACGCAAACATTGGGACTCTTCATTCAGGTATAGCTTGGTTACAGTGGTGCAGTAAGCAAAGGACCCACATTTGGGCATCCTCTTGACCACTTAGGGCATTACATCAAACACACAAAAGGTGATGGGAGAAAGGCCAGCAGTAACGGGTATGAATGGGTAAACCCAGAAACCTATATATTTTTGAAAAGCAGAGAGAATTCAGCGATGGGTCATTTGTGTCGATCGCTCATTGTTTACATAAAGAAAATGCTTGTTGAAATAAATAAGTAAAAAAATAGAAATGCCTAAAAGTGTTTTCATCTAAAACATTTTGCCCTGATGACCTGTTTACTAACGTAATTTTGTCATTTCATCCATCAGACCCTTCTTGTCGCAGGAGTATTTAGTGCTTCTCTTCCAGGGGATCCTCATCAAAGTCATAAGCACTGAATATTCCCGCCCACGTACGGGGACCCCGGAAATATAAAAATTATATATGGAAATCACATATATACAGCTCTACATATATGCATATACATATATCATTTTTTCTCATACCAATGCAGCTCTCAATAGGAGGCTAAACAATGTAATTACACACATAAAAAACTACATTTGCCAATATATAAAAACACCAGAGGACAATTAGTACTTGAACTCTGTTTTTTAATGAGCAAAATACTCATAAAGAGTAAAAACTGCAAAATAAGTAGACATTGTTAGCCTACAGGCTGCATTGTAAACCAATAGCATAGAAAATGAAAGCATTTTCAACAAAAACTGGCACCGTGCCTTTAAGGCAGCCATGACCCCTAGCTTCCCATCATGCCTCAGGGGTGACAGTTAGGTCAGTTGTTCTTTCCGGCTCCTTCAGTCAGGACCCTGGGTTTTCAGCTCTTGTTTTTTTGACTTTCTGTCAAAAAATATCTGTATAAAACTAGTTTTTTCTACTTTCACTCGATGTCTTTTGGTCCTAGAGTGCAAGTAACACCTTTTTTGTGTTACAGAAAAGGTTTATTTTTGGATAAAATGCCTTCTTTATTCGATCCTTGCCCGTCCTGTGGCAAGAAGAAGGCCAGAACAGATACACATCCTGTGTGTATTCTCTGCCTTCCCGAGTCCCACTCCTCTGACAACTGCCAGCATTGTAAGAAGTTATCAAGAAGGACTATCAAGGAGAGGGACAGGATTCGTCTCTATGGCCTCTCTGTAGGAAAGTGGCTCTGTATATACTGTACCCAAGTAAGGTTCAGGGTGTACAGAGTCCACAGTCCCCAGAGGGTTGACAGAGGCTAAAGTTAGATATAACCTTACTCTCCAAAGTGGTAGCTTGGTCGAGCAGTAAGGCAGTATCAGAGGACAGTGTAAAGCATTTGTTGTACACACTCAGTCAGCAAATGAAGCCACACACTCAAGAACTGAACTCTAGGCCAATGGTTTGTATATAAAAAAATATATGCTTGTTTTATTTTAGAACCAACAATAGGATCAAAATATACTTTCTCAGTATGAGATGCTTTGGTTATTCACCTTACAGATAGGCAGTAGACTTTTTTGATAGTGGTTATCACAGTTGGTGCAAGAGGCAACACAGGGTCAAATTCAATGCAACATTGAGCTCAATGGAAAATTATACTTAATTACAATTGATTACTTTGCAGAGCACTTTTCTAACCACAGGACTGGATCCTGGATTCAGTCCTGGGACACTTCCTGTAAACAGGTAAGAAGAAGCGTTTTGGTTATTGTAGTGATTTTTGAAGAATATTACTATATTTCAAAAGCTGACACTTAGAAACTTTTCTGGGTAAAATTACCAATGTTATCCTATGAAAGGAAATACAGTGTGCAAGCAAAGTATGTTTACGTTACTTTTGTAATCCAGTGCTGGACTCCTAGGTTCAGCACTGGGACATTTACTTAAAACAGGTAAGTAATTACGTTTTTGTAGTTTGTTCGATTTTTAAAGAATATTTGTAAAATACAGAAATCGACACTTAGAAGAAAATTCACAGAAAACCAGTCAATGGATCCCTATGAAAGAAAAGTGAGTTAACGGTAAGTAACGTTGCGATTACTTTTTAGGGCCAGTGTTGGGCACTCGGGTCCAGCACTGAGGCCCCTCCTAATACTAGGTGAGTATTTTCGTTTTCGTGACTCGGTTGATTTTTGGTGAATATTCTAAAGTTTCAGAACTCCACACTTAGAAGAAATTTCGCAGAAAACCAGTCAATGGAACCCTATGGAAGAAAAGTGAGTTATCGGATTTCGGGTAAGTACTTGACTGGCAGGGTTAAGGTTCTGGGTAAGACTCAGGGGTCCCCCAGGATCAGGTAAGTACAGTTTTTACACCCTCAGCGGCACAGGGGCGGCCGGGTGCAGAGTGAGAAGGCCCAATGTTATCCTATGGCAGGCGGGGGCCCCGGGTTGGTGGCTGCTGGCAAGCAGGCCACGCGACTGTGGGAGCTGGGCTCCTGGTCACTTGCTCAGGGCAAGTAGGGAAGTAGGTTAGGATAGAGGTTGCACTTCCAGGGGCACTCGGGCGGCTGGGTGCAGGGTGCTTTTGAGCCGTCGGGCGCTCAATGTTAAACAATAGAGGTCGTGAAAGGTGAAGAAAGGCTGCAGGCTCGGGGACGGTGATTCTTCAGGGACGACCAACACTTCAGGAGGTAAGTTGGGGTCTTGGAGGATAGGTAGACACCCAGGAGTTGGGCACAGGGGGCCGTGGGGCGCCGGGTGCAGGGGTGTCTTTTGAGGTCGGGAAATCTTACCCCCTGCTGGTCGCGGTTGGAGGGGTCCCTTGTCCTGAGGCTGCAGGCGTCGTCTGGGTCGTCGAGGAGGGTCCTTGGCCACTGGATTCCAGGTCAGAATCGCCGGGGGACGTCCTCGAGGTCTTTGGTCACTCAGGCACAGGCTGGACTCGGCGGGTGCAGAGTGTGCAGGTTTCGCGGCTCCGTGCCAGGGCCGGGTCTTTGGTAGGTTTTCTTTTGAGCAGTACCACTGCTCGTGGGAGTCCCTGGGTCGAAGGCTGTAGCACAGAAGTCAGGTCCTCCGGGGTTTGTGAGGTTGCTGAGGCCGGGATTCCGCAGGAGCAGGTTCAGAGGTCGACAGGCCGGTAGGGCTGGGGCCAAGTCAGTTGTTGTCGCCTCCTTTTTAGCAGCTGCACGGCTGGTCTTCTTGCTTCGTCTTCTCTTCTTGTTTTCGGATTTGGGAACTCCGGAAGGAAGGTTCAGGGAGCCCCTAAATACTAAATTTAGGGGTGGTTACAGGTAGGTAAGGGCAGGGACCAATGGGTCCCTTCCTGGAGTGGAGTACACCCCTATTCTGTTCCTCTCCAGTGGGAGGGGGCAGGAGCCTGTCCCTGGTTGGCCAGGTCCCCCCATCCTCAAGATGGCGGGGACTCGAGTTTGTGCTTCACCTCGCCTCCCCCACCTTAGGGGTGGAGTTGGCAGAGGTGGGCACAACCCATTTCCTGCTTCTGGTTTTCCCGCCGGTTCTCCCGCCAGGAGTGGGGGTAGAACCAGTGGGGACCAGTTTGCTGGAAGCAGCAAATGGTCTGGGGAAACTCCAAAGGCGGCAGGCCTTTGAAGCTCCCCCTGCCCATCCTGGGGGAGGAGGCTTTGGCACCTCGTCCCGGGATGTGCATTGTTTCAGGCCCCTGAGAGCAGAGGCTCTCGACCCAGGGGTCCAGAAACATGTCTGGTGGTGGCAGCCTGGGCAGCCACTCAGTCCGGACACTGGAGGTCGGGTTGGTTTCAGGGGGCATCTCTAAGATGCCCTCTGGAGTGCGTTTTACATTAAATCCCACACTGGCATCAGTGGGGTTTAATGTGCTGAGAAGTTTGATACCAAACTTCTTAGTCTTCAGTGGGGCCATTATGGTGCGGTGGAGTTCGTAATGACAGACTCCCAGCACCATATACTCTTAATGGCAGCACTGCACTTACAATGCCCAAGAATGGACTTGGGCACTGTAGGGGCACAGGGCTCATGCCTCTATGCCCTCACCACTGGCATAGTGCACCCAGCTAGAGGGGTGGCTGACCTAGGCCAGGGCAGTGGCTTGTAGGCATGGCACACAGGGATGTGAGCCATGTCGACTCTTCACTTTGTCCTGCACCAAGACACGCAGCCTGCAAAGGCAGTGTGTGTGTGTAAGGTGCAGGGTCCCTAAGGGTGGCACAACAAGTGCTGCAGCCCTTAGGGGCCTTCCCTGGTCACAGTGCCCTGGGTACCCATGGTACCATTTACCAGGGGCTGACCTGTGGCCAGGGATGTCAATTGGGTGTAGGTATCAATGCAATTTTAGGGAAGGAACACAGGCCCTGGGTACCTGGTTGGCAGGAGCCCAGGGCACACTCAGTCAAAGTACATCAGCCATTGAGCAAAAAGTGGGGGCATACCATGTAAGAAAGATGGCACTTTCTCACACAACTCCCCCAAACGAAAGATGATGAGACTAACCTTGCCCTATGGAGTCTTCATTGTCTAAGTGGAAGAACCTGGAAAGGCCATCTGCATTGGCATGGGCAGTGCCAGGTCTGTGTTCCACTTCAAAGTCCATTCCCTGTAGGGAGATGGACCACCTCAACAGTTTTGGGTTTTCTCCTTTCATTTGCATTAGCCACCTGAGAGGTCTGTGGTCAGTTTGAACTAGGAAGTGAGTTCCAAACAGGTAGGGCCTCAGCTTCTTCAGGGACCAGACCACAGCAAAGGCCTCCCTCTCAATGGCACTCCACCGCTGCTCCCTGGGGAGAAGCCTTCTGCTTATAAAAGCAACAGGTTGGTCTTGGCCTTCATCATTGGTCTGGGATAGGACCGCTCCTATCCCTAGCTCAGAGGCATCAGTCTGCACAATGAACTGCTTGGCATAATCTGGTGCTTTTAGAATTGGTGCTGAGCACATTGCTTCTTTCAGAGTGTCAAAAGCCTTTTGGCAACAGACTGTCCAGTTTACTTTCTTTGGCATCTTCTTGGAGGTGAGTTCTGTGAGGGGAGTCACAATGGACCCATATCCCTTCACAAACCTCCTGTAGTACCCAGTCAAGCCAAGGAATGCCCTGACTTGGGTCTGAGTTGTTGGAGCTACCCAGTCCAGGATAGCCTGGATCTTGGGCTGTAAGGGTTGTACCTGGCCTCCACCAACCAGGTGGCCCAAGTACACCACAGTGCCCTGCCCTATCTGGCATTTGGATGCCTTGATAGTTAGGCCTGCAGTTTGCAGGGCCTTTAAAACCTTCCCAAGGTGGACCAGGTGATCCTGCCAGGTGGAACTGAAGACAGCAATATCATCAAGATAAGCTGCACTAAAGGACTCCAACCCAGCAAGGACTTGATTCACCAACCTCTGGAAGGTGGCAGGGGCATTCTTTAAACCAAAGGGCATAACAGTGAACTGAAAATGCCCATCAGGTGTGGAGAATGCTGTTTTCTGTTTGGCTCCTGGGGCCATGCCAATCTGCCAGTACCCTGCAGTTAAGTCAAAGGTACTCAGGTATTTGGCTGCACCCAATCTGTCTATCAGTTCATCAGCTCTTGGGATAGGGTGTGCATCTGTCTTGGTGACAGAGTTGAGACCCCTATAGTCCACACAAAACCTCATCTCTCTCTTTTCACCCTTTTGATGAGGTTTGGGGACCAGAACCACTGGGCTAGCCCAGGGGCTCTCAGAGGGCTCAATAACCCCTAGCTCCAGCATCTTGCTGACTTCAGCTCTGATGCTTTCCTTAACTTGGTCTGACTGACGATAGATCTTGTTTTTGACAGGTGCACTGTCACCAGTGTCCACATCATGGGTACACCAGTTTGTCAGACCAGGGGTCAAGGAAAAGAGCCCAGCATACTGCTGCAAGACTTGCTTGCAGTCAGTCTGCTGTTGGGCAGTGAGGGTGTCTGAAAAGACAACTCCATCTACTGACCCATCTTTTGGGCTGTGGGAGAGGAGATCAGGGAGAGGTTCACTCTCAGCTTCCTGTTCCTCATCTGTCACCATCAGCATGGTGATGTCAGCCCTGTCATTGTAGAGTTTTAGGCGGTTCACATGGATAACCCTTTTGGGTGTCCTGCTGGTGCCCAGGTCAACCAGGTAGGTGACCTCACTCTTTTCTCTAGGATAGGGTAAGGGCCACTCCATCTGTCCTGGAGGGCCCTTGGTGCCACTGGCTCCAAAACCCATACCTGTTGCCCAGGTTGGAATTCAACCAGTGCAGCTTTTTGGTCATACCAGTGCTTCTGAAGCTCCTGGCTGGCCTCAAGGTTCTTGGATGCCTTTTCCATGTACTCAGCCATTCTGGACCTTAGGCCAAGCACATAGTCCACTATATCTTGTTTGGGTTCTTGGAGAGGTCTCTCCCAGCCCTCCTTTACAAGACAGAGTGGTCCCCTCACAGGATGGCCAAACAGAAGTTCAAAGGGTGAGAAACCTACCCCTTCTGTGGCACTTCTCTGTAAGCGAAAAGCAGGCATGGTAGTAGGACATCCCATCTCCTTTTGAGTTTTTCAGGGAGCCCCATGATCATGCCTTTCAATGTCTTGTTGAACCTCTCAACAAGGCCATTGGTTTGTGGATGGTAGGGTGTAGTAAACTTGTACTGCACCCCACACTCCTTCCACATGTGGGTCAGGTAAGCAGACATGAAGTTGGAACCTCTGTCTGAAACCACCTCCTTAGGAAACCCTACCCTGGTGAAGACACCAATGAGGGCTTTGGCTACTGCAGGAGCTGTAGTAGTCCTAAGGGGAATAGCCTCAGGATACCTAGTGGCATGATCCACAACCACCAGTATGAATTTGTTCCCTGAGGCTGTGGGAGGTTCCAGTGGACCCACTATGTCCACACCTACCCTTTCAAAGGGAACCCCACCACAGGTAGTGGTATCAGGGGGCCTTTGGATGGCCACCTGTCTTGCCACTGGCTTGACAGGTAACACAGGAGCTGACAAACTCCTTCACCTTTTGGTGCATCTGGGGCCAGTAGAAGTGGCTAACTAGCCTTTCCCAAGTTTTGGTTTGGCCCAGATGTCCAGCTAGGGGATGTCATGAGCCAAAGTTAGGAGGAACTCCCTGTACTTCTGGGGCACTACCACTCTCCTGGTGGTTCCAGGGTTGGGGTCTTTTGCCTCAGTGTACAGTAATCCCTCTTCCCAATAGACTCTGTGGGTACCACTGACATCTCCCTTGGCTTCTGAAACAGCTTGCTGCCTCAGGCTTTCAAGAGTGGGACAGTCTTGCTGTCCCTGGCACAGCTCTTCCCTAGAGGGTCCCCCTGGGCCCAAGAGTTCAACCTGGTAAGGGTCAAGCTCTAGGGGCTCAGTTCCCTCTGGGGCTTCCAGGTTCTCTCCCTGAGGAGAGGGGTCCTGCTCTTGTGACTGTGTAGAAGCTGGTCCGCCAGTCTTCTTTCCTTTTCTCTTGGTAGGCTGGGCCATCATTCCAGGCTCCAACACTATTTCTTCACCCTGCCTTTTGCTCTGTGCTCTTGTTTTTACACACACCAATTCAGGGATGCCCAGCATGGCTGCATGGGCCTTTAGCTCCACCTCTGCCCAGGCTGAGGTTTCCAGATCATTTCCTAGCAGACATGCAGCTGGTAACTTCGGAGAGACCTCTACCTGCTTCAGGCCAGTAACCCCCCCAGCCTAATGTCACCAGGGCCATGGGATGACTAGTGGTGACACTGTCAGCATTGGTGACTGGGTAAGTTTTCCCAATCAAGTATTGCTCAGGGGAAACCAGTGTGTCCCTCACCATAGTGACACTGGCACCTGTATCCCTCAGAGCCTCTACTCTAGTTCCATTCACCCAGGGGTATTGCAAATACTTCTTTAAGTTGGGTGGCCACACAGCTACAGTGGCAAATTCCACTTCCCCTAGGGAGACCAGACTTGCCTCAGTGGGTTCCCAGATTTGCTCAGGGTACACTTCTGATCCCATCTGTAAACTTGCTGCCCCAGGAGTAGCTGTACTGGGTGCCTTAGGGGCTTTGTTGTGGGGGCAAGTTTTGTCTACAGTGAGGTGTCCTGACTTCTTACAGTTATTACACCAGGCCTTCAAGGGATCAAAGTTCTTCCCCCTATAGGGTTGAGGCACATAGGGAGTAGTTTGGGACCCACCCCCTGAACAGGTTTTTGGGGCCCTTTGGAAGACTCAGACTTTTTATCTTGGGGATTCTCACCACCTTTCCCCTGGGGGGTTTGGTGACCACCTTCTTTTGGTCACCCCCAGTGGTTGTCCTTGTCACCCTAGTCTTGACCCAGTGGTCTGCCTTCTTTCCCAATTCTTGGGGAGAAATTAGACCTAGGTCTACCAAATGCTGATGCAACTTTTCATTTGTGCAATTACTTAGTATGTGTTCCTTCATAAACAAATTGTAAAGTCCAGAAAAATCATGCACATTATGTCCAGCTAACCAGCCATCCAGTGTCTTTACTGAGTTGTCCACGAAGTCAATCCAGGACTGGGTCTGGGTTTTGTGAGCCCCCTGAATCTAATTCTATACTCCTCAGTAGTGAGCCCAAATCCCTCAATCAGAGTACTCTTCATGAGGTCATAGGACCCTGCATCTGGCCCAGAGAGGGTCAGAAGCCTGTCTCTGCAGTTACCAGAGAACAGTTCCCACAGGAGTGCCCCCACAGAGGTTTCTTTACTCTTCTTATTTCACAAGCCCTCTCAAAGGCTGTGAACCATTTGGTGATGTCATCACCTTCCTCAAACTTAGGGACAATCCCTTTGGGGATTTTAGGTTCAGAAGTTTCCTCCCTATCCTTATTTTTAGTATTGCTGCCACCATTGATGGGTGCTAAACCCATCTCCTGTCTTTCCTTCTCTAGAGCCAGGAGTCTGGTCTCTAGGTCCAGTCGTTTGGCCAACCTGGCTAACAAGTTGTCCTCCTCACTGAGGGTATCCTCAGTGTCCTCTCTGGGACCAGGACCACCTAGGTGGCCCCTAGGTCCCCAGAGGTCTATTCTTGGAGTTAAGGGTGCAGGGACCCTATCTTCCCTAGGAAGTGATGGAGGTGGGTTACCATCCCCATCCTCCTCATTCCTTTCCTCCTCTGTTGGGTCATCACCATGCTCAGAGGGGTGGGCTTTAGCATACTCAGCCAGGAGCTCCTGGAGCCCTTGTTTGGTTGGATGCTGGCCCATTGGTATATCTTTAAGTTTGCATAAGGACCTTATCTCTTTGAAAGACAAATGAAGATAAGGGGTGAGGTCGAGCTCCTCAACCAGTTCCTGTATGTCATTATTATCTTCACTAGTAGCTGGGTTCTTGTCTTGAGACATTTTTTTAAAAAAAATTCTAACCCCTCTAACCTTGGCTATAGTGACTTTTTATTTTCTAAGATGCTACAGGGACTTAAGCAAGGCCCTAACAAGACTTTTAGTAATTTGGTAAAAAAATGCCAATTAAAAAAATCAGAATTCTAAAGGCAATTTAAGAGTTCTGTCGTGTGATCAGATGGTAACCAAGTAGTCCAACAAATGCAAGTTTGTATCCCACCGCTGATCCACCAATGTAGGAAAGTGGCTCTGTATATACTGTACCCAAGTAAGGTTCAGGGTGTACAGAGTCCACAGTCCCCAGAGGGTTGACAGAGGCTAAAGTTAGATATAACCTTACTCTCCAAAGTGGTAGCTTGGTCGAGCAGTAAGGCAGTATCAGAGGACAGTGTAAAGCATTTGTTGTACACACTCAGTCAGCAAATGAAGCCACACACTCAAGAACTGAACTCTAGTCCAATGGTTTGTATATAAAAAATATATGCTTGTTTTATTTTAGAACCAACAATAGGATCAAAATATACTTTCTCAGTATGAGATGCTTTGGTTATTCACCTTACAGATAGGCACTAGACTTTTTGATAGTGGTTATCACAGTTGGTGCAAGAGGCAACACAGGGTCAAATTCAATGCAACATTGAGCTCGATGGAAAATTATGCTTAATTACAATTGATTACTTTGCAGAGCACTTTTCTAACCACAGGACTGGATCCTGGATTCAGTCCTGGGACACTTCCTGTAAACAGGTAAGAAGAAGCGTTTTGGTTATTGTAGTGATTTTTGAAGAATATTACTATATTTCAAAAGCTGACACTTAGAAACTTTTCTGGGTAAAATTACCAATGTTATCCTATGAAAGGAAATACAGTGTGCAAGCAAAGTATGTTTACGTTACTTTTGTAATCCAGTGCTGGACTCCTAGGTTCAGCACTGGGACATTACTTAAAACAGGTAAGTAATTACGTTTTTGTAGTTTGTTCGATTTTTAAAGAATATTTGTAAAATACAGAAATCGACACTTAGAAGAAAATTCACAGAAAACCAGTCAATGGATCCCTATGAAAGAAAAGTGAGTTAACGGTAAGTAACGTTGCGATTACTTTTTAGGGCCAGTGTTGGGCACTCGGGTCCAGCACTGAGGCCCCTCCTAATACTAGGTGAGTATTTTCGTTTTCGTGACTCGTTTGATTTTTGGTGAATATTCTAAAGTTTCAGAACTCCACACTTAGAAGAAATTTCGCAGAAAACCAGTCAATGGAACCCTATGGAAGAAAAGTGAGTTATCGGATTTCGGGTAAGTACTTGACTGGCAGGGTTAAGGTTCTGGGTAAGACTCAGGGGTCCCCCAGGATCAGGTAAGTACAGTTTTTACACCCTCAGCGGCACAGGGGCGGCCGGGTGCAGAGTGAGAAGGCCCAATGTTATCCTATGGCAGGCGGGGGCCCCGGGTTGGTGGCTGCTGGCAAGCAGGCCACGCGACTGTGGGAGCTGGGCTCCTGGTCACTTGCTCAGGGCAAGTAGGGAAGTAGGTTAGGATAGAGGTTGCACTTCCAGGGGCACTCGGGCGGCTGGGTGCAGGGTGCTTGAGCCGTCGGGCGCTCAATGTTAAACAATAGAGGTCGTGAAAGGTGAAGAAAGGCTGCAGGCTCGGGGACGGTGATTCTTCAGGGACGACCAACACTTCAGGAGGTAAGTTGGGGTCTTGGAGGATAGGTAGACACCCAGGAGTTGGGCACAGGGGGCCGTGGGGCGCCGGGTGCAGGGGTGTCTTTTGAGGTCGGGAAATCTTACCCCCTGCTGGTCGCGGTTGGAGGGGTCCCTTGTCCTGAGGCTGCAGGCGTCGTCTGGATCGTCGAGGAGGGTCCTTGGCCACTGGATTCCAGGTCAGAATCGCCGGGGGACGTCCTCGAGGTCTTTGGTCACTCAGGCACAGGCTGGACTCGGCGGGTGCAGAGTGTGCAGGTTTCGCGGCTCCGTGCCAGGGCCGGGTCTTTGGTAGGTTTTCTTTTGAGCAGTACCACTGCTCGTGGGAGTCCCTGGGTCGAAGGCTGTAGCACAGAAGTCAGGTCCTCCGGGGTTTGTGAGGTTGCTGAGGCCGGGATTCCGCAGGAGCAGGTTCAGAGGTCGACAGGCCGGTAGGGCTGGGGCCAAGTCAGTTGTTGTCGCCTCCTTTTTAGCAGCTGCACGGCTGGTCTTCTTGCTTCGTCTTCTCTTCTTGTTTTCGGATTTGGGAACTCCCGAAGGAAGGTTCAAGGAGCCCCTAAATACTAAATTTAGGGGTGGTTACAGGTGAGTAAGGGCAGGGACCAATGGGTCCCTTCCCTGGGGTGGGTACACCCCTATTCTGTTCCTCTCCAGTGGGAGGGGGCAGGAGCCTGTCCCTGGTTGGCCAGGTCCCCCATCCTCAAGATGGCGGGGACTCGAGTTTGTGCTTCACCTCGCCTCCCCCACCTTAGGGGTGGAGTTGGCAGAGGTGGGCACAACCCATTTCCTGCTTCTGGTTTTCCCGCCGGTTCTCCCGCCAGGAGTGGGGGTAGAACCAGTGGGGACCAGTTTGCTGGAAGCAGCAAATGGTCTGGGGAAACTCCAAAGGCGGCATGCCTTTGAAGCTCCCCTGCCCATCCTGGGGGAGGAGGCTTTGGCACCTCGTCCCGGGATGTGCATTGTTTCAGGCCCCTGAGAGCAGAGGCTCTCGACCCAGGGGTCCAGAAACATGTCTGGTGGTGGCAGCCTGGGCAGCCACTCAGTCCGGACACTGGAGGTCGGGTTGGTTTCAGGGGGCATCTCTAAGATGCCCTCTGGAGTGCGTTTACATTAAATCCCACACTGGCATCAGTGGGGGTTTAATGTGCTGAGAAGTTTGATACCAAACTTCTTAGTCTTCAGTGGGGCCATTATGGTGCGGTGGAGTTCGTAATGACAGACTCCCAGCACCATATACTCTTAATGGCAGCACTGCACTTACAATGCCCAAGAATGGACTTGGGCACTGTAGGGAGCACAGGGCTCATGCCTCTATGCCCTCACCACTGGCATAGTGCACCCAGCTAGAGGGGTGGCTGACCTAGGCCAGGGCAGTGGCTTGTAGGCATGGCACACAGGGATGTGAGCCATGTCGACTCTTCACTTTTGTCCTGCACCAAGACACGCAGCCTGCAAAGGCAGTGTGTGTGTGTAAAGGTGCAGGGTCCCTAAGGGTGGCACAACAAGTGCTGCAGCCCTTAGGGGCCTTCCCTGGTCACAGTGCCCTGGGTACCCATGGTACCATTTACCAGGGGCTGACCTGTGGCCAGGGATGTCAATTGGGTGTAGGTATCAATGCAATTTTAGGGAAGGAACACAGGCCCTGGGTACCTGGTTGGCAGGAGCCCAGGGCACACTCAGTCAAAGTACATCAGCCATTCAGCAAAAAGTGGGGGCATACCATGTAAGAAAGATGGCACTTTCTCACACCTGTGCTATTGGGATAGAGGCCAGTAGCTAAAGGTGTCCTTTCTTCCCAAAAATGAAAGTGATAGAATAGTAGAACATGTGTTACTATGCTCCCACACTTCTCCCAATAAAAACCATATCCCCCTTTCATACCTTGCCTATCTCCTACGACTGGAAAGGTCTCAAAATGCAGCTTGGAGGCATCAAATTTATGACATCAAATTGTACCCATTTTGGTGATATGAGTAGCAATTGTTTGGGCCCACCCAACTGAAACCTACCTAACTCGGCATTTTCTGAAATCTAGGAACGGAGTGCAGTCAAATGTGGTTTGACTTGTTTAAATCAGTTGCTTTTCTCACCAGTTCTGCAAGAGGAGAATATATTTGTTTGAGAGAGAGATTGGGAATTGGGAGGGTGCAACCTTCCTGAAGTTGATTTTGACAACCTGTCTGCCGAAACACTTTAGAGGCTATGTGACCACCTTGGAGCTTTTATGGACTTTCTTGCATACTTCCCTCCTACATACCCACCCAGCCCCTCGGGATTTAAGAAAAAATTGTATCTTCCTCATGCATACTCTTTTATATTACTGCTGTCATAAAACATTGTCTTTGAAAGTTCCATGTCCTATCACTGTCCTCACATTTGCAATCTTACGTAGTGGGTCCACATTTAAGATCTTTACATAGATTAAATAATCGCCACCTCTCAAAGAAAGTGGCAGTTTTCTGGTGGATGCTTCAAACTGCTGATGCTTCACATTTAGAATATCCACCAGTATAGACTGTAACTGGAGAACTGTCCGATGAGGAAGTGACAAATGAACCCCCTTTTTAGCACTTTCTTAGTCTTTTGATTCGTTTTTTTTCTTCACACAATTCTTTTTTCCAATGTGAAAGGGCACAAAGTCCCTTAGTACTACATGATTTAAGCCTTGTAGGAATTATCACAAACAGGGGTCTGTGACCAATCCCCACGAGGTCTACTGCAGCCGTTTGGTGCATGACTACTAAGTTGTACGAGGAGTGCATCCTTATGAACCTGAAGGTGATCAGGGAACACAAAGCCAAGCTCTTTGTCACCGAACACCAAGCAAAGCCTCGGACGTCAAGCTCAAGTCAAGGCTTCCAGCCCGTTCCTGCGTAATCTAGGTCTAAACCTTCCGGTAAGTCAAAACGGAAGCACAAAAAGGCCAAGCAGTATTAATTCCATCTCGCCACTCTCAGTTCTTTCTCTGCTAGTTCCCAAGTCTCTTGAACAGTCTGGAGTACTATGTAACAGCTACCTACATCCCCCAACTAAACCTTGTCCATAAGGTAAGTAATAAGTCGTGGCCTGTTTATTGCATAGCTCGAAACTGCAGTTAAAATGGCTTTGCAGCATTTTTCGAAGGTCTGTGGGTGACTTTTCTGAAATGGTTTTAGGGCATTTCCATCAACAGTCTTGATCTGGTTTGTTGAGCTGTGTGCTCATTATTGGATGAGGTTGGTTGCTCTGAGTGTCAGAATTGAGGCGTTGTCAGTGTGTTAGTTGAGGTCAGATGGCTGTATTGTATTTGTAATTATATAATTTCCTGCTAGGACTAAAGCTGTTCCTCGAATCTGAAAGACACGTTAGTGATAGATTCCTTACCTTAGAATATCCCCAGGCGTCAGACTGGATCCGGAAAGTTTTGCTAGCAGTACCCCTGCGCGCCAGTAGGTGGCGTCGTGCGGCTCCGCGTCCGTCGCTGGCGTCGTAAGCGCCGAGATGACGTCACGGAGACTACTTAGGCGCCACCCATGCGCGCTGACGTCAGTTTTCTTTTTCCGCGCCAGAAAGCGCAGATCCGGTTAAGAGCACGTACCCTAGTCACTTTTTGACTATCTCTTTTGAAACTTTTGTCTCCCTTTTTCCAGTTGGTTTCATGGTGCACGTAGGGATGCCTGGATTTAAGTCTTGTGGGGGCTGCCGTCGCAACATGTCGGTGGCGGACCCCCACGATGTCTGCCTCTACTGCCTGGAGACCGACCACGACTCTCGATCTTGTCCGGATTGTCGGGCCATGGCCCCGAAGGCCTTGCGGGAGCGGCGCCGGAAACTGCTGGAGGTCCGGCACTCGTCCCCGCACCGTTCCCGGTCCAGAGGTCGTTCCAGAGAACGCTCGCGGGGCCACAGCCATCGCTCCTCGGGCTCCAGGTCTTCACCCTCGGATTCGGGTAAGAGACGACACAAAAAGAAGTTGAAGAAGCGTGTTCGCTCTCCGACGTCCCCCCGCCGGTCCTCGGATGAGGGGGACAGGGGCCTTGCCCCTGCGGCTCCTTTGGAGCTCGAGAGTCCCGCGGCCTACCCGCCTTACCCGGGTCCGTCGGCGACTCCCGCACAAGTGCAAGAATTTCTTGCTACCATGGACCGCCTTTTTAGGCCTCGGGCTCCCGCCGGCGCGCCCTCTGGCCCCGCGGTCCCGCGTCTGGATCCTGTTGGACCGCTGGCGCCGCCGGCGGATCCAGCTTCGGCGCCACAGGATCCTGCGCCGCTGGCTCCGGCCACTGCGCCACAAGGTCCAACGCTGCCAGCTCCGGCGCCGCCCTCGGCTCCGCCTCCGGCGCCGCAGTGGGTGCCTTTCGTCCCGCCATTACCCAGGTTCCAGGACCATTTTGTTCCCACCTGGGATCCGCATTGGGGCACGGCGCCGGTTCGGCCCCGACCGGCGCCGTTCCCGACGCCGTATGTTCCCTCTCCGGCTCCTGCCCCGCCGCCGCGGTCGGTACCACCACCACCACCACCACCACCGGCGGCGGAGGTGGAGGACGACTGGGAGGGGTCCGAGGAACCTCTCGCCCGTCAGTGTGACTCCGAGCAGGACTGGGCGGACGACTTGGAGGACGCCGGCGACCTCGACGTCTCTTCTGACCCGGGGTTTGCCTCTCCCCCGCCTACTATGGAGGAGGGCGCCTCCTACACGACGGTGCTCCGTCGGGCAGCTGAGGTCCTCAACCTTGATCTCCCTATGGTGGCCCTCAAAACTAACCTCTTTACTGAGGTGCTCCAGACGGCGACTACCTCGTCTGAGCCCCTGCTCCTGTTTAACGACGCCCTTACCGACGTCTTGCTGGGCACTTGGTCGCAGCCATCCACTGGGGCCCCTGTGGATAAGAATGTCGCCAGGCGTCATCGCCCCGCGCCGGGTGACCCCGCTTTTTTGACCACTCATCCTACGCCTGAGAGTCTGGTCATCCAAGCTTCGACGTCGCAGAGTGCCTTTCCTACGGCTCCGCCGGATAAGGACTCTAAGAAGCTTGAACAGTTTGTTAAAGATGCGGCTAAGTTCGCCATTCGGTGTGGTTTAGACATCGCGGACTCCTTAGGTAGAGCGATTTCTACGACTGTGGCGCTTCGTCGCCACGCCTGGCTCAGATCTACCGGGTTCTCGCCAGATGTCCAAAACTCACTCATGGACATGCCCTTTGATGGCACTCGCCTGTTTGGCGATAAAGCCGACAGTGCGCTGGAGCGTTTTAAGGACTCGCGGGCCACGGCCAAGTCCTTAGGTCTTTCCACGAAAAGCCCAGCCACTCCTGGGTTTCGTTCCTTTCGTGGCAACGGGAGGGGCGCCCAGGCACGTTCTTTCAACAAGCCTGTGCAGAACCAGCCTCGCCGCGGTCGCGGCTTCCGCAGGGGCGGATCTGGGAATCAGCTTGGGGGTCAGTCCACCTCCGCCCCCGCCGTTTCGGCCTCCAAACCTTCCTAATCCGAGCCTTGTGGGGCATTCCACACCAGTGTGTGGCAGGGTCCGCCTTCATCTCTCCCACTGGCACGCTATCACTTTGGACAAGTGGGTGTTGCAGATCATCTGCAAGGGTTACGCCCTTCCCTTCCAGTCCACCCCTCCAGCCATGCCGCCTCAGTTCCACCGCTTGTCGGGGGAACACTTAGCACTTCTCTGGCAGGAAGTCACGGCCCTCTTGGCCAAGGGGGCCATCGAACGTGTTCCTGGGCCAGAAGTAGGGAGTGGTTGTTATTCCCACTACTTTCTGGTCCCCAAGAAGGACAAGAGGGGCTAGCGCCCCATCCTGGACCTCGGGAACGTCAATCGCTTCCTTCGGAAGGAGAAGTTCAAGATGTTGACTCTAGCTCAGGTCCTGGCTGCCCTCGACCCTGGAGACTGGATGGTAGCGTTGGACTTGCAGGACGCATATTTTCACATCCCTGTCCTGCAGGGCCACCGGCGTTACCTGCGGTTCACGGTAGGCCAGGAGCATTTTCAGTTTGCAGTGCTCCCCTTCGGCCTTATCAGCGCCCCTCGGGTGTTCACGAAGGTGATGACGGTGGTCGCAGCTCATCTGCGCAGGTCAGGGGTGTCAGTCTTCCACTACCTCGACGACTGGTTGTTAAAGGCGGGCTCGCCCCAGGCAGTCGTCCACCATCTTCAGACTACGACCGACCTCATGCATTTGCTGGGGTTCTCCATCAACGTGCCGAAGTCGCACCTGAGTCCCTCTCAGCAGCTCCCCTTCATCGGAGCGGTTCTGGATTCGACGCGGTTTCGGGTTTATTCTCCCGAGCAGCGAGTCCGGGATATTCAGGCTATGATTCCGATATTTCAGCCTCTATTCCGGGTTTGTCAGGATGACCCTCCGGCTCCTGGGCCTGATGGCCTCCTGCATCCTGCTGGTGCAACATGCCAGATGGCACATGCAGGCTCTGCAGTGGGACCTGAAGTTCCAGTGGGCACAGCATCAGGGCAACCTGTCCGATCATGTCCAGATCTCGGAGGGCACTGCACGACAATTGCAGTGGTGGCTCACGAATCGCGATTGGGTCAGTGGCAGATCCCTCTCCCTTCCCCAACCGGAGCACACAGTGGTGACGGATGCGTCCCTCCTGGGATGGGGCGGCCACATGGGAGAGGCGGAGATCAGAGGCCTCTGGTCTCCGGCGGAGTCCCAGCTCCATATTAATCTTTTGGAGCTTCGGGCGATCCGACTTGCACTGAAGGCATTCCTTCCCTCTGTCCGGGGAAGTGTAGTGCAGGTGTTCACGGACAACACCACCGCCATGTGGTATTGCAACAAGCAGGGCGGGGTGGGGTCGTGGACCCCATGTCAGGAGGCTCTGCGCCTCTGGACATGGCTGGAACATCAAGGCATTACCTTGGTGGTTCAACACCTCGCAGGTTCTATGAACGCCAGGGCGGACTAACTCCGCCGCCGGTGCTTGATGGATCACGAATGGCGTCTGAACTCGGACGTGGCGCAAGGTCTCTTTATGCAGGAGAGCCTTGGTTAGATATATTCGCCACCGAAGAGAATGCGCAATGTCGTCAGTTCTGCGCGTTGGAATTTCCAAGGCGGCACACGCTCGGCGACGCTTTTCGTCGCGAGTGGAGTTGCGGTCTGTTGTACGCCTTTCCGCCTATACCACTTCTGCCCAGAGTGCTGAAGAAGATTCGGCGCGACCGGGCCCAAGTCATCCTTGTGGCTCCGGATTGGGCACGAAGATACTGGTATCCCGAGCTACTCAACATGGCGATCGATCCCCCGATCCGACTGCCTCTTCGTGAGGCTCTTCTGTCGCAGCAGCAGGGGACGGTCCTCCACCCGAACCTGTCCAGCCTCCACCTCCATGCGTGGAGATTGAGCGGCGGCAGTTGACAGCCTTCGATCTTCCTCCCGAAGTCTGTGATGTCATTCTGGCAGCCAGGCGTCCCTCCACTAAAACGGTATACGCCTGCAGGTGGAACAAGTTTGTGGCATGGTGCACAGCTAAGGCTGTGGATCCCCTTTCTGCCCCTCTTTCCAAGGTCCTTCTGTTACTTCTTTCTTTGGCCCAGCAGGGCTCTGCTTTGGGCACTATCAAAGTTTACCTTTCGGCCATTTCCGCCTTTCTCCGGCTTCCAGATCAGCCTTCTCTTTTTAAGTCCACGGTTGTTAACCGTTTCCTGAGAGGCATTACGCACACGTTTTCTCCCGTGCCGTTCATTATGCCTCAATGGGACTTAAACCTTGTCTTGACATATCTGATGTGCGCTCCCTTCGAGCCCCTTCATACCTGTCCTTTGCGTCTTCTCACTCTCAAGATGGCTTTCCTGGTAGCTATCACCTCTGCCAGGAGAGTGAGTGAGCTCCAGGCTCTTTCTTCCAAACCTCCTTTCCTTTCTGTTCATCCGGACAAGTTGGTTTTAAGGACCCGTCCTTCTTTCTTGCCAAAGGTTGTCACGCCCTTCCACATCAGGCAGACCATTACTTTGCCCACCTTCTTTCCGCCTCCGCATCCTTCAAAAGAGGAAGAGAGGCTCCATCGTCTGGACCCAAAACGTGCGCTCTCGTTCTATCTAAAGTGCACACAACAGTTCCGGGTGGATGACCAGCTCTTTGCTGGCTACGTGGGCGCCAAAAAAGGTCGGGCCGTGCTCAAACGCGCCGTCTCTCGGTGGGTCGTTTTGTGCATCAAAGCATGTTACTCCTTGGCTAAAAAGGAGCCTCCTGTGGGGCTGCGTGCCCAGTCTACCAGGGCAACAGCAGCCACTACTGCCTTGGGACGCGTCATTCCCTTGCAGGATATTTGTCAGGCAGCCACGTGGGCCTCGCTGCACACATTTACCGAGCATTACTGCCTTGACAGTCAAGTCCGGAGAGATGGCTTCTTTGGCCGTTCTGTTCTCCGTGACTTTCTGGTGTAATCTATTCGCAGACCCACCACCGGGGTTGGTATTGCTGGGGTATCTATTCTAAGGTAAGGAATTTATCACTAACTAGTGTCTCTTACAGATATATCGTTACACAAGTAGTAACTTGTGCTTTAAGTAGCTTTGCGACCCTGACAAAAACATGAATGTGCTTGGATTTTTTTTTTCCCTATCTGCTTTTCTTAGGTGCTCTTTGGGTGCATGATAGAAATAGTCAGTTCGAAGATGTCCTATGGCTGAGAACACTTGGTTGCTGTGCATGAGGTATGGAAGTAGGAGAGGAGTGTTGCATGGAACTTCAGGTGCATATTTGTGTGCATTGAGTGTTAGTTGCAGCCATGCATGAAGGAACTTGGCATATATACATTGGTGTTTTTTTATGGAGTTGTCGATGTGTCTATGAAGACCACAGTTAGAATATTTGTGTAGAGTTGTGCGACAGAATCTGGTCTCTCTATTTATTTTCTAATCATCTTTGCCGCTGTTCACCTAACCCACCGGGACACTTGATAAACAACACTGTGCCTATGTTCCATTTGATGTGGAGATCTCATCTGGTTTTTTATATTTTGGGAAAGCAACAGTTTCTATTTTATTATTAATTTTAGGGTGGTTTCTGATCATTCTCAACCTCTTTTGACCAGATGCAACCTTTTGGGCAGATACATTAAATTCAATTTTCTAGCAAATCGGGCAAACTGGCCAGCTTCATGGAAGGGCTCTGTCATTTCACCAATCTATAAATCAGGCGACAAAGCTTCTCTGAAAAATTACCGTCATATCTCCTTGCTTGATATCGTAGCAAAATATTTTGCTGGTACCCTACTAGCTGAGCTACAAGAGTGGGCCGATGATAAAGGAATTATTCCATCCAACCAGACAGGTTTCTGCAAAAAAAACAGAACTACCAACATCTAAACAATGTCACTTCTTATCGACAGGGCCAGGTCAGCCAAACAGGCATTGCATTTCATTTTCATAGATTTCAAAGTTACATTTGACAATATAGATCTGGCAAGGCTGTGGAAAAAACTGGCTGGCTGGAACATCCCAAAACCTCTTAGACATGCGAATACAACTACAAACAGGAACCTGGGTCTATGTAAAACTGGGCAATGGCATTCACCTTTCGAGGAGTATTCCGACAACTAATGGGCTCAAACAGGGTTGTGTGCTTGCACCAACCCTATTCAAATTGTATGTGGCAAATTTGATACAAGCCTTAAATCTATGCAATGCTCACGCTCCAAGAATAGGCGGCAAGCCCTTGTCTAGTATCCTATTTGCGGACGACATGGTCCGGATTACCCACACGCTAGTAGGGCTGCAGAACCTCCTGAACGCACGAGAGCTACACCATAGAAAACCTCCTGGAAGTAAATTTTGACAAAACTAAAACCATGTCTATAAAAAGAACCTTAAAAGGATCCCATGCTTGGCATCTGGGGAAAGAAGAAATTCAGAATGTCGCAAACTACAAATATTTAGGCATAAACATCGATAATTGCGGGCAGTTTTTCAGTCCGCTTGAATCAATCAGAAGGAAAGGTTTGACCCTAGCAACATGTCATACAACAAAAAACTTGTCTGACAGGCCCCAGGTTCTCTCCTCTACTTCAGGTCGCTCAAGCAAAAAATTTACCGACCATCTCATATGGAAGCGAAGATCTGAGAGGAAGAGACTCACTCTAGACAGCACTATCATCAGTGCTTACAGGATGCTTTTTAACATACCAACTTATACCTCTGCGGCTCTGATTAGACTGGAATTTAGGCTCACCGTTCAACATCTAGCAAGACAAGGGTCTTGCCTTACTTGCTGGCACAAAATTAGAGCTGTACCACCGAATTCCTTAAACCATCTACTTTGGAAGGAGTTGCATCATAGCTCGCAACTGCCGGCCAGGAACTATCTAAAAAGTAGCCTTGCAACTACAGGGTTCACCCAGCTTTGGGATAAATCAACCACCCATGCACTTTTTAAAAAAGCAGTACGAAGGACCATTAGGACCTCTCGCTAATAAATGACAAAGCTGCCTTTGCAAAACGGAGACATGCATGAATGACCATCAACGGCTATAAAACACTTAGCCCACAAATTTACTTCACCCTGGGGTACTCTAGGTGCACAAAAGAAAAATTCCTCAGGCATCGATTAGGGAAACTGCCTTCCATCCTACATCTTTCTCCATGGCAGAAGGGCCAAGCCGCAACTAACTGTTGACTGTGCAGAAATGGAACGGAGGACATGGCACATCTGATCTGCACCTGTATGCTCTTAAAGCAAGAAAGGGAACAATTACTTAAATCAGAATTCGACGCCCGTGGGATTCGCAAACTGCGACAGGCGTGATAGCATGCTTCAAATCTGACGACCCCCAGTTGAACTGCAAGCTAGTGAAATTTTTAACCTTGGTAGACAACAAACTGGAAGAAGCTTGCACACAGATGGCTCTCACTACTAGCTGAGAATGCAGGACTAGGCCATCTAATGGTAATTAGACCAAGGTGACTTAAAACCTTAAATTTGTTTTACATTTTAAATCTTTTTGTATTTATCTCTCATTTGATTTTATTGAATCTGAGTTTTAAAAAAAAATTGTAATGGTTTTAATTAACCATATACAATAAAGGCATTTACTTACTTTTGTGGGGTGTTGCACAGCATGATGGATACTTCAAGAAGGAGGGATGATTGGTAATGGTGCCTTTCCTTTCTGTGCAGAGTTTGAAATTCCATTGGAGAAAAATTGGTCAAGTGGTGTGATTTACTCTGTGCGAGATGAAAAGGGTTTTGTGGGATTCGGTGTAGGCCCTTGAATGAACGGTTGATATGGATGTGTCCATTTTAATCCAAGAACTTGTCTGGTGGCAGCATTCTTGAAAAGTTAATCATTCTGATGGGTACTTTTTGCTGCATAATTCTCACCTCTAAATATCCTCCAGGCTGGATTCCAAAAGCTCTTCTCCCAGCTGCTGGCAGATGCGACTACATCTGTATGGTGCCAACTATCTTGCCAGGATGTAATAACAGACTATAAAAATGGTGCAGGCTGGTATCGGCTATGTTTTTCTGCATCGTACCCACGTGGATTTGGAACTCTTCAGTGTCTACTGAATATATTCATTTGCACTTTAAACAGCACCTAGCTCAAATGTCTTGTTAGTGCTAGTCACCCCATCCCCCTCCCACCATCACTGACATCTGCATGTTGTCTGGGGTCTGACCACGCCTCTGGGTTTGAGACTCCTGCACATCCGAAGGCCAGCAGGAATCTGGAGGTCAAGCTGTTTTTGGTAAGTACCTCTATAGATATTGCAAAGTGCCCTTTCACCTATCAAAACTCCTCCCCACCCAATACCAGGTTAGAGGTTCAGGCCTATTTGGACCCCATGCTCCTAAACCTTGTAAATCAACAAGACAAGTTCAAAATTTTGGTGCTTCTGGCCCTCAATCCACAAGATTCGGTGGCTTCCCAAGATCTCAAAAATGCCTATATCCATCTGCCAATCCTTCCTGCTCACAGGTGTTACCTCAGATGCAAAATGTTGTTCTAGCACTTCGAAATTTAATTCACAGTACTTTCATTTGGTCTTGTGACTGAGCTGCAAGTATTTTCCAAGCTGCTGGGCCATGTTAATGGCTTCACTCATGAGGTAAAGTCCATGGTTTTTCTGCGCTTGGGCGACCGGCTGCGGAAGGCAGTTTACCCTGCTCTGGTCAGACCATCTACAGCACACCATGGCTCTTCTCCATGGTTGGAGTGTCTCTTAACTTCAAAGACTCACATCATTCCAGCTAAAAGGCTAATCTTCATTGGTGTGTTGTTGGACACAATGTACCTGTAATCTTTTCATCCTCTGAAATTGTTGAAATTTGAGATGATCCACAAGTTTTATTTCCAGATGCTCGTTCTGTAGATCCTCCACCTGCTGGGCATCATGACCTTTTGCATCCTGTTGAGACTGTATCTTAGATGGCAACTGATGGCCCTTTATTAATGGTGGATGAGAAGATCTAGCCCCAGCATCAGAACGCCTCTCCGCTCATGTGGAGATAATCCATTTTGTTCCCAGAGCTTTCACTGGCGGACGTATCCCTCAAACCTCACAGAGGGTTGTCCATTCATTCCTTCAGTTGCAAGTCCCCATTGTTACAGGTTCTTGAAGCACTTGTTTGGTAGGGGAAATTGTGGCACAAGACCATTAAAGCAACGGTAATGTGCTGGAGTTGCAAGAAGTCCACTTTACCCTGAAGACTTTGCTCCAATCTATATCTGGAGTGTCATTCAAATCCTTTTAGACCACACAACCACTATTCATTACTTCAACTGACAGGGTGATTCATTTTTAGACCATGTGTCGAATACATTTCTTAGCAGTTTCAAACGCAACTAGGTCAAATAAGACCATGATTTTTCAGTGTTACTGGTGTGTAGAATTTTTCTCTCCAAAGGATAGACATGAATGGTCTGGTCTTCCAACCCAATTTTCAAGCGCTTTACCAGCACATGTAGAGATTGACCAGTGTCAGCTGGAGACACCTGTTTGTCACTGCAAGTATGGATTGCTAGTAAGTGTGGCTGCTTTCTGATGGGATGTGCTGTGCTTTGTGCTTTTCCCTTGCTCAACAAGGCTTAGTATTTGTCTGCTTTTTCCTTCTTCATGCAATGTACTGACTCCAGCACAGCAGATAGTGCCATATCCAATCTGATGGCATCCATTTTGATAGGATGGAGCCATGGTGGGAGTAGTGTGGTAACTCTTGACAGCTATTGCTGGTGGAAAGCTGTTGGGATTTAGTCAACTACTTGGAGGATATTCATACGGTGAGGGATTTCCAGGAAGATAATGTGCACCCATTCTCATTATTTTTAGCTTGGACTGCTAAATAATGCCGGCAGGCACCCCATGTCTCTTGAAATTGTCGACCAGTCCTACAAAGTCTCTGCAGCGCCGTGCTGCTATTATTGACATGTCTAAGAAGATTCTGAAAAACAAATTGAGGTGGAATATGATGTTCGTGGCATGTGAGCTGTAGATCACATGCTATGCATAGATCGCCATCTAGTGTTGGGTCCGGATGTTTGCACTTTGTTTTTGTTCGAAGAAGTCTTTCCAGTCACGAGGTAGGTGACTCCTCCTTTCGGTTATAGTGCGCATGGGCATCGGCTCCATCCTAGGATTGCTTTTTTCCGCCATCGTGTTCAGGTGTGTATTGCTGCGCTCCGGTTCGGTACCGTTTTTGTACACCTTCGACGCGCAATCCACTACCCTCCACGGTATTGTTATCGATCGCGGTTCCCCATTCGACGCGCATAGTCTTACTTCGGAAAACCTTCGATCGGGAAACTCGTGGCAGGCCGTCGGGCCTGCCCACCGCACTAGCAGTCGATGGAACGGACTCAATTCAAGCTCTGTCCCGGGTGTCGTGCTAAGTTTCCATGCACCGACTTGCACGAAGTGTGCAACCTCTGCTTCTCCCCGGAACACAACGAGAACGACTGCGATGTGTGTTGATCGTTTCGATCGAAAAAGACACTTGGTGACCGTCGGGCTCGACGACACGAAATGCAACACCAGAGCGGCTCCGCACCGGACATCTTCTGCGAAGATTCTGACACTGAACAACAACGTCAAGGAGCCGAGGAAGAAGAACATATCTCTGTGTCTGATGCCGACTCCGACATGGAAGAAGAGGAGCAGATTACTCCGGGTCAGCATACCACGAGTAGAGATACCCCTTTGCCCCCTCAACATAAAACAAAGGCTCCGGTCCCTCCTCGGGCCAAGGTCGGCACCGACAAAAAGTTTCCGACGCCCCGCCCTCGGGCCCGGCTCCAAAACAGAAAGACACGCCTTCCGGCTCGGGCGCGAGCCGGCCCCACTCTGGCGCCGAATCGACACCTTCGGCGCCGAAACACAAGTCCAAGTCTTCGACACCGAAAGGCTCGGAGCTGAAACCTTCGACGCCCAAAGGCTCTGAGCCGAAACCTTCATTCCACTCCTGTCGGGGGACCACTCTCCCAATTCCTACCTGTCTGGAATTCAATCACCTCAGACAAGTGGGTGCTACAAATTATCCAGTATGGTTACTGCCTGGAGCTTACAAACACTCCCCCAAATATCCTACCAAGATCACTTGCATTGTCACCAGAGCATCTCACCCTCCTAAAGCAGGAAGTTCTCTCTCTCTTGGGAAAGCAGATCCACGAATGTGAACTCCACTCTCGTTCTCCTCCCATTCTTCCAAATGTGGGGCTTCCCACAGATAGATCTGTTTGCCACCCACCTAAACGCAAAGTGCCCAAACTTCGCATCCAGGTATCCGCACCCATTGTCCAAAGGCAATGCGCTATGGATGAATTGGTCAGGGATATTTGCTTACGCTTTTCCGCCTCTCCCACTCATTCCATGAGTGGTTCGGAAACTCAGACAGCAGTCCCTGACACTAATCCTAGTTCCTCCCACATGGGCCCGTCAACCCTGGTTCACAACCCTATTGGAGTTATCAGTAGTTCCTCACCAAAAACTACACCTTACTCCCAATCTTCTCACTCAGAACCATGGAGCGATAAGACATCCAGATCCCAGTCGTCTCAACCTTGCGATTTGGCACCTGAAGTCCTAGAGTTTGGTTATCTTAATCTTCCGCCAGACTGCATGAATATTATCAAACCGGCTAGGCGCCCTACCACAAGAGCTTGCTATGCATCAAAGTGCAAGCGGTTTGTCGTTTACTGTAACAACAATCAAATCAATCCATTAGACGCTTCCATACAAAACATTATTTGCTCTCTATTAAATCTACAGCGTTCAAATTTAGCGTACACATCCATACGCTTACATCTAGCTGCATATCTACAAAACACTCGGTATTTGTCTCTTTTCAGAGTGCCTGCTATTAAAGCATTTATGGAAGGACTTAAAAGAATCATTCCCCCAGACTGCCACCTGCGCCAGTGTGGAATCTCAACATAGTTCTTACAAGGCTCATGAGTTCACCTTCTGAGCCATTGCACAAATGTGAACTACAATTTCTCACTTGGAAGGTAGCCTTCCTCATAGCCATCACATCTCTGAGAAGAGTAGGTGAGCTTCAGGCACTAACCATACAAGAGCCATTTTTTACAAATGCATCAAAACATAGTGGTTCTTAGGACTAAACCCAAATTTTTACCTAAAGTCATTTCTTCCTTTCATATCAACCAATCTGTTGAGTTACCTGTGTTCTTCCCTCAACCAGATTCAGTGGCAGAACGTGCTCTTCACACATTGGATGTCAAAAGAGCATTACTATACTACATTGAAAGAACAAAACTTTTCAGGAAAACAAAGCAACTTTTTGTTGCCTTTGCTCCACCGCATAAAGGCAATCCAATATCAAAATCAGGTATTGCAAGGTGGATAGTTAAATGCATTCAAATATGCTACATTAAAGCTAAACGCACATTAACAATTCCCCCTAGAGCGCATTCCACTCGCAAACTAGGGGTCTCTATGTCATTTTTAGGAAATATTCCCATAGATGACATCTGCAAAGCTGCAACATGGTCTACACCACACACCTTTACAAAACACTATTGCATAGATGTGTTAGCTAGACAACAGGCTAGTGTGGGCCAGGCAGTTTTACGTACACTATTTCAAACAGCTGCAACAGCTACAGGTTAGCCACCGCTTTGGGACATAACTGCTATATAGTCTATGCATAGCATGTTATCTACAGCTCACATGCCTCGAACGAAAAATGCTACTTACCACAGTATGCATCTGTTCTTGGCATGTAGAGCTATAGAATCTCATGCGCCCACCCGCTTCCCCGGGTACCTATACCTGTTGCAGTACTATCTTACTTGGATACAATATACATGGACATCTCTTTTCTTTACTACTCTTACTAACTCCATCATCACCCTTTGCGGCAAAACAATCTAAGGATGGAGTCGAAGCCCATGCGCATTATCACCGAAAGGAGGAGTCACCTACCTCGTGACTGGAAAGACTTCTTCGAACAAAAACAAAATGCAAACATCCGGACCCAAAACTAGATGGCGATCTATGCATAGCATGAGAGTCTACAGCTCTACATGCCAAGAACAGATGCATAGTGTGTTAAGTAGCATTTCCTTGCTCTTGATGGTTTGTGACAATTTACTCTTTAATCCTGAAGTTGCCAAAATTCACCAAAATGGTGCATGGGTATTTGGCATGGGTGGATTGGACTGCAGGAACACTGTGCGCCTGAGTAATTGTTAAATCAATACCTTTCTCTGCCATTTCGAGGCATACATGCTTGTAGATAAGGTCTGAAATTATCTTGGTAACTGCCCATTTTCACTGGCCTCTGTAATGCTTACAAATTGTAAATTCGAATGGCGAGATCGGTTTTCCGCATCAAGCTTTAGTTTGAGTTCCACCAATTCTGCTTGCATTTTTGAAGTCTGTCATGATTATTTCTTGAATCCTCCAAGTTAGCAACCCTTTGTTCCACCTCAGATATGCAATAGGTAAGGAATTGAATCCTGGCCTTGATCTGCCCCATTTGTTTGTTGGTCTTTCTATGAGCATCCTCTTATGAGATTTTCATTTCTCTAAGCTCCCTTAGAATCTGGCTTAGCATCTCTTCAATTGGTGGTGTCTAAGTTGGGGATACTGAAGAAGCTAGAGGTGAAACCCCCCCCCCCCCCGCCCCCCTCCGAGGCTGGACGTGCGCTGGTGAGTTTGGAGAGTCCTCCATCTGATTCCTGCTTTCCTCAAGGAGGTTACCAGATGATATCTGAGGAGTTGTGATGCTAGAAGGGAGCTGCCAAATTCGCACTGTGGCATTCCATCAGTCCATGCGCTAGGTCCTCGTTCCCCCTGTTTTTGCGATTTTTCTTTCTTTTTTTTTTTGTTTGTTCCCTGCCCCCCCAGGTCCAGTGGTCAAAAAACATGGGATACTCTGGTGTTCCTTTAGAAGAAGGTAGATTGTCTAAGTTGTAGAGGGGGATTTTCCAAATTAGAATACAGTATTAGAATATTTCTTGAGGCTGAAGCCTGTCCACCATTTCCAAGAACAGGCGGAACAGGGGACAGCTCTGCTGAGAAGAAATTAGAAGGTTCTGATCCACTTGAGCCTCCCCCAGGGCTCACCTGGTGACTTCATAGTCACCTCCTGATGGATCATCTTCTGCTGCGGCCTGTCAGGAGAGCTAGTCTACTGTACTTCTCCAATGGTCCGTGCCCCGTGCATTTTGATAGATGCAGACTCTTGCTGCCCTTTACAATTTTGCTGGACATGCGCGTTTTCTTTGAAAAGTCTTGGAAGAGTTGCTTCAGTCACTTCATTGGGTGCCGAAAGCGGTGACTAGGATACCTTCTTCAAGACTTCGGGTTGAAAGGGGGAGGAGACTGAAGCTTCACAAGTGGGCCGAAAGCCGCTTCTGTGCTACACATCGCTCTACATCACCCACCGTATCCTCTCCACCCGTAAGAGAACCTAATGAACCCCCTCAGGCTGATGTTTCTTTCCATCCTCGTGCTTTGCTGCCCTTGCTGTCTCGCTGTCCAATGCCCAAAAAACAAATCGAATGACCCCCTTCGCGCTCCCCTTGTAGCTTCCAACAGCTACTAGTCCCAACGTACCTAGACACGTACTACCTGTAGGGGACCCAAGGAGCCCAAAAGAAGGGTGTTTCCCGAAATGTTTAAGGCAGAAGCGTCTTACCCTAGTCAGGTGTATCTAGTGTCCGGCATCTGGCAACCTTCTCCTTCAGTTGCAGTGAATCCATTCTAAGGCCCACCGCTCCTATTAACTTGCCAATGCAGGGATAATGTTGTGACTACCAAACCGCTTCTTCACGGGTTCGTTGACCGATGTTATGCAGAAGAGAGCTGAGGCACAAAGGGGTCTAAACCAGGTTAGTATAATCTTCCTACGCAATTAGCTCCATTTTTAGTTCGGCTCTTCAATCGGATTCTATTGGGGTGCGGTATATCCAGCACTTTTACTGAATCGGTAGTGGTCAGTTTCTTTAAAAAAAAAAAAAAAATGGACCCCAAATATGTGTGTATATATATATATGTATGTATGTATGTATATATATATGTATGTATGTATATATCACGCTCCTTTTCCGTCTTCCTCCCTTCACTCGCGGTCGGGTGCTATACAGTGCGGTGACGGACACCGCACATTAAATTCAAGCTCCGGGTAAATAAATGATTACCAGCACTCTCTGGAACAGTTCCAACCCAGTTTTTATTGGGTCTACAAATGAACACGACAAGACGCGTTTCCGCAACCGCTTTTATCAATAGTGGCGGGCGCCGGCTAATGGCAGAGTTTTAAATGTTGCATCTAGTGGACATCAACAAAGGACACCGGACTTCCTTCAGTCCCTCGGTGTCAGACCTATTTAAACATGCAATTTGCAAATTGGTGTAAATTCACTGTATGAGGTAACCAAATCATCTACCCCACCAATAAAGCCCTGAATGGGCAATCATCACATCGTTAAAGCATACACATTTGCTTATACTTGCATCATTCATACCTCGATGTGGAAATAGATCATAAAATTCACCTTATTTCAAATGCGATATACCGCCCTGAATGGGCTACACCATACTGGCATTCCAAACTTGCGTTTCTGCCCTAAATTCTATCTAATCTGCTCCAAATAGCATATCCAGTTTTGTGGGTTCCTCCTATCCCCCTGAATGAGTCTTTCGCAAATGAATTCTAGATCACATTCTAGCCTATACCTAAATACACCATAATCATTAATACAAGTGATGCCACATTTCAAGACATGATCTTTATTAAATATCAGCAAGCACCTCTTTAAACATGATTCTTACAAGTGGATCGCCATTTCTTCCTCGCTATTCAAACCTTTAGGCAAGTACGTGGCACTGCGATGGGCACCTGCTTCGCCCCCAGCTATGCGAATCTTTTCGTGGGCTGGTGGGAGAAGCAGGTGGCCTGGGCAGAGACCAATGAGGAATGGACCAATGGGGTCATGAGCTGGAACAGGTACATAGATGACTTGTTTATTGTCTTTAGGGGCACAGAACAGTCAGCTAGAGAATATGTAGATGTGCTTAACAATAACAACCTAAATCTCAAATTTTCAGGTGAGATAAGCAGGATATCTGTGAACTTCCTTGACCTTACGGTGTTCCCTGCGGAAGGCAGACTGTGCACGTCTTTGCACAGCAAGCCGACTGCAGGGAATTCTCTGCTACATGCTAGCAGTTGCCATTTGGAAAAAACTATAATGAGTATTCCTTATGGCGAACTGCTAAGGATAAAAAGGAATTGCACACGTGATTGCGATTTCCAAGCAGCTGCGAAGGAGAGTATACAAAGGTTTGAGGTGAGGGGGTACTGTAGTGAGACTCACTCAAGCGAAAGCTAAAGTGGATAAGAAATCCAGACTTGAGCTAGTCATTGATGAAGGACAGACTGGAAGAAGTGAGAGGGAGACAGCCCAGAATAATTTCAGGATAGTTACTAACTACTCCAGTGATTCTAATGACATTAGAAGGGCATTTAGGAGGAATTGGCATATCTTGAAATCGGATCCTATAATCAGGGAAGATCTGCCAAAAGCACCTCTAATGTCAAACGAAGAGCGCTCCCTCTACATCAGGCTGCTTTACTCCACCGGCGATACAGATCATTGTGCCAACTAATACACTAGAAAACTGGTTGCCTATGGACACCCTCTCCTTCTGCCGCATCTTAAATAGCCTCAAATCCGGCTCTCCTAAAGATCCTCTTCCTATCCCTATTCTTCAAAAATTAGAACCATCTTCACTCAAACTCATCATGGAGTTGCTTAATGCGTCTTTGCAGGAAGCAACCGTGCCATCGGCATGGAAACATGCCATGGTTCTCCCCCTTTTGAAAAAAGCTAATGCTGATCCGGCGGAATTATCGAATTTCCGCCCGATCTCTTTACTTCCAGCTTTTTCAAAAATTTTAGAAAAGCACATTAATCACCAACTGACGCAGTTTGTTGACTCCCCAAAAATCTTACATGCATCTCAATCGGGCTTTAGAGCTGGGTTCTCTACAGAAACCACGCTTCTGGAAGTCACAAACACTGCACCAACATCTTGACATGGGTGAAACGGTGGCACTCATACTACTTGATTTGAGTGCCGCTTTTGACACTGTCACATACCGCCCTACTAAAAGTGCTACAATGCTCGGGCATTGTCGGATCAGCACTCAAATGGCTTACTGATTTTCTGACCGGCCGGACTTTTCAGGTCTTTTCACCGTCAGCAAGCTCTAGGTCCCACGCCTCTCCTTACGGAGTACCGCAGGGTTCTATTCTCAACCCATTACTATTCAATGTCTATGTTAGTCCCCTGGCCACAATAGCTGAAGAGGCTGGGTTATCCATCTTCTCGTATGCTGATGATACCCAGCTAATCTTCTCTCTTTCCACCAATGAGGCATCTAAGGTGTCCTCTCTCCAGGTAGGACTGCAAAAGATAGCTGGCTGGATGCATGCCAACATGTTAAAACTAAACGGTGGAAAAACAGAAGTTTTAATTCTTGGGAAAAACAAAGATCTTTGGGGCCCCCGACATTGGCCTCTTCAAATGGGTGATCTTCCCCAACCGGTGCAATTAGTCCGCAATCTAGGCGTAGTCATAGATGACCAGCTATCAATGAGGCAGCAAGCAGTCAAGGTCGCCTCAAGTTGCTTCACCATCCTAAAATGGCTCAAAAAAATACTCTGGATGTTGCCTAGTCCCACACAAAGAACAGTGATCCAGGCCCTGATTACTTCCAGGCTGGACTATGGCAACGTCCTGTATTTAGGAGCCTACAAGGAGGAGATTCGAAAACTGCAGGTAGTACATAATTCGGCGGCCAGACTGCTTTGCCAGGTGCCTAGAAAGGCCTCTATTTCAGGCTCTCTCCTGGACCTCCATTGGCTTAGGATGGAGAATCGCATCAAATTCAAGGCCTTATGTTACATGCATAGAATAAAATCGGGCACAGCACCACAGTACTTGAGTGCCTTAGTCCACCCCTACCTCCCAACGCGCCTTCTCCGATCCTCTACTCAGGTAAAATATTTAGTCCCTAGGATCATACGGGCGCGTATGGGGGGGGCTGGTCTTTTTCTTACCTGGCTCCTTCACTATGGAATTCTCTCCCCACGCCACTCCGGCACGAAACCATCTATAACAACTTTCGCTAAGGCCTAAAAACGTGGTTATTTAACCAATAGTTTTTTTCTCTCTTTCCGCGTGTGTCCGATGGCGCCGGGAAACCTCCGGGTAGCTGTGTGCCTTATAAAATTAAATAATAATAATAATTTAGAAGAGCGAGGACGTTAAGAGACTAGTCCAGAGTCATTACACTACAGAGAGTAAACCATCTGCTTTTGGAAAAATAGTGGGTTTCTTTCCTTGCTCTAAGTCCAGGGCGTGTAAGAATAGCAATAAGGTTCTAACTTGCAATGTACCTGTCCTGGAGAAACCCAAAAGAATAAAAAAATGTATGAACTGTAATACAAGCCACACGGTGTACTGTTTGGTATGTCTGTGTGGCTTGAAGTACATTGGCAGTACTATACACCAAACGAAAGTGCGTATTTTAGAACATTTAAGAGCCATTGCCAACAAGGATGTGACCTATCCGGTGGCTCGGCACTTTGAGATATATCATCAAAGCAACAGGGATCTGTTGAGTTTCTTTTGTATGGATCATGTACCCCCCAATGTGAGAGGAGGGGGATAGGCAATTGCAGCTTCGTAGATTGGAGTCCAGGCACATCATTGACAATCAAACAAAAATGCATAAAGGTTTGAATAGCGAGGAAGAAATGGGGATCCACTTGTAAGAATCGTGTTTAAAGATGTGCTTGCTGATATTTAATAAGGGTCATGTCTTGAAATGTGGCATCACTTGTATTAATGAGAATGGTGTATTTAGGTATAGGCTAGAATGTGATCTAGAATTCATTTGCAAAAGACTCATTCAGGGGGATAGGAGGATCCCACAAAACTGGATATGCTATTTGGAGCAGATTAGATAGAATTTAGGGCATAATCGCAAGTTTGGAATGCCAGTATGGTGTAGCCCATTCAGGGCGGTATATCGCATATGAAATAAGGTGAATTTTATGATCTATTTCCACATCGAGGTATGAATGATGTAAGTATAAGCAAATGTGTATGCTTTAACGATGTGATGATTGCCCATTCAGGGCTGTATTGTTGGGGTATATGATTTGGTTACATCATACAGTGAATTTACACCAATTTGCAAATTGCATGTTTAAATATGTCTGACACCGAGGGACTGAAGGAAGTCCGGTGTCCTTTGGTGATGTCCACTAGATGCAACATTTAAAACTCTGCCATTAGCCGGCGTCCGCCACTATTGATAAAGGCGGTTGCTGAAACGCGTCTTGTCGTGTTCATTTGTTGGCCCAATAAAAACTGGGTTGGAACTGTTCCCGAGAGTGCTGGTAATCATTTATTTACCCGGAGCTTGAATATATATATATATATTATATATCTATATTATATATCTATATTATATATCTATATTATATATCTATTTTATATATATATATCTATTTATATATATCTATTTATATATATATATATATATAACACACACATTGCTAACAGGCTGTCTTCAGCATCCCAGTCGGTTATACATATGGAAAAGAATAGGTTTCTCCCCGGGGCAATATCTCCTCAAACACAAACTTTTTGACTCTAGCAGTAGATTTATTCAAATCAGAATATCAAGGCTGCAGCGTTCATGCTAGATGCAGAAAAAAGCTTTTTGATTTAGTGGAATGGAAAGTTTTATTTGCAATCCTTTATAAGTTCGGTATTCCGCCTAGCTTTACTCAGTTTTTTAAAACATTGTATTCTGACTCTAAAGCATATATAATTGTCAATAATATTTCAGCTGGGGAGATTATCAGACGAGGCCCCCGTCAAGTGTGCCTTATGTCTCCCCTTTGCATCGAACAATTATCCTGCGTCATTCACCAAGATCAAAGCATTGGCCCTCCCGTAATTGGAGCACCAAAGCACAGATTATATGGTGCTGATATGGTGTTGTATCCAGCTGCAGATAAAATGAATATTCCGTGTGCTTTTGGTAATATTTCAGAATTCACAGCGATCGGCGGATAGATTAATCAGTCAAAATCTGAAGCTCTATTATTCAATTGTACTTCCGATATTCTTCCTGCTACTATGCACGCGGCGTATCAGGCAGAATGCCCCATACGATATTTAGGCATTAAGGTTGCACCAAAATTTGATTTATTCACTCTTAATTATGCTTCCACACTCGCCAAAGTGCATGGTTTCTTAATGGCAGAAGATTCCCTTGATGATCATAGGGCAGGTCTTTCTGATAAAAATGAATTTTATTGCTGTTTTTGTTTGTTTTTACTAATGCACTAATCAAAATTCCACAATCCTTTTTTTGAAGCTATTGAAATAGAAATTTGCTCCTTCATTTGACCAAGAAAGAAACCATTGACAAAATTGCCGGCTGTTCAATTAACATATGAAGGGTGACTTAGCACTCCCTCGTCTTTAAACTTATATTAAGTGGCCCTTTTAAATTGGCTGACTTGTGCATTCAAAAGGTTGACTAGCGACAATTACTATTTGAACATCATGTTCAACGCATTGATCTTTTCCTTCTTGCAGATTACCAAAGAGAACGAGGTATAAGACCCCTTGAATTTTCGTTAATAGTTTTAATTTAATCTGGCAAGACCATAAACCTCCTCCTCTGCACCCTCAAATAAAACTTGTTTATTGTTCTGGGTTGGATTTATGACTTGATCGGTCTATACTTCGTCGCTGGCCTATCCTGGATTTCCGGCAGAGTAATGATTAGCTATTAAAAAAAAAAAAAATCATTTCATGGCCGACATTAATTAGAAATAACTCCTTTCTCAGCCCTACACATTTCTTTAGATATTCCCAAATGAAACCTCTTTTTTCTGGCTATTCGTTTGACACACATGCATTATCTGTAAAAGTTTGTCTGGCCTTTTTTATTCCCCAGCTTAGCAGGAGTTGGAAACTGGTATCGAATTTTACTCCAGAACCTTGGTCTGACTATTTTCTGACCAAATGAGCAAGGTCACCTCCACTACAGGTTGTAAAATAACTCTCGCTCAATGGCATTTCTACAATCTGAAGTATTAAAGCCATTTGTGCAGCCAATTTGAAAAGAATGGCTTTTTACTGTAAATGGATGTTCTACTATATGCCAGATAGGATTTAAAAGATGTACGGCGGGGTTTCTTTGGCATGTTTCAGATGTGGGTCTGAGGTTGGTGACTGGCTACATATGATGATTATCTGTCCCAGGTTGTTTTCATATTGGACCAAAATGTTTGCTGTAATCGGAACTTTGATGGGGCAAAAAAATCACCCTCTACCTGGTTGGAGCCCTATTTATCATTCTAACGTGCTCTAATAATTTCTTCACTGGGCTGACCCAGTTCTTCTTTACAGCGATTTTAGTGGCTAGGTTTTGCAGCGTGAATCTTTTCTGGATTCACTATGCTGTGCATTATTCCGCCATCTAGTGGTTGGGTATGGAATTGTAGTATTTCTTCTTTTTTGATGTTGGGCGTCGACGCAGTACCATTTGGTGCCCTTCTGTGACGTCGACGGGCTTCCTCCGGAAGCTCCCACCTTTGGTAGCCATCTTCAGATTCTTTTTTTCCGCCGTTGGGCCTGGATTGAGATGGAAGGAGCTCCCAATATTGGAGAGGAGAATCGAGGAAAAACAATAGAAACATCGGTAGGACGATGCAGTTCGACGAAGGGAGAAAATCAAGATCTTCGACGATCGGAGAATGCGCATGCAGGGGGCTCCCTGTGCGCGGTAATGGACAAGACACCGTTTAAGTTTTGTAAGAACTGTCACCACAAATATGCTCAGAAGGATCAGCACCCGGTCTGCAACCTGTGCCTGCCGCTGGATCATCAGAGCTACGACTGTAATGCCTGCCCCGTCTTCACCCCGAAGATGTTGAGGGTGAGAGAAAGGCAGCGACGAGCCAACCACAACATGCAAGGCCAAGGACCACCGCAATCGCTGCGAGACCTGGGCCTCTCCAGTGAGGAGGAAGATAACATCGCCGAAGGGCCAGAAGGCGACGAGGACAGATTTGGTCGTGGAGGTCGAGAAGATGACTTCGTAGGAGGTAAGTCGTCGTCGACCTCGAAAAAACTAGAAGGGTCTCAAAAATCAGACTCTAAACCTCCTAAGGGATCCTCTGCGTCAAAGCATTCGGCGACCGCAGCTACATCCAAACAAAAACACACCGTAGGATCCTTGGATAAGGACTCCGGAACGGCAAAGGTCCTCGAAAAAGCAAAGACGTTGAAAGACAGTCTAGAAAAGGACGCCTCCGCGTCGAAAAAAGAGGCCCGAACAAACCTCGACGACCGGATCTGCGTCGACAGCCGAAAAACGAAAAGCCGAAAATCTCGACGCCGAAACACACGTGGCGGAGATAGAGAGATAGAGAGAAAGAGACTCCGAGCCGCAACGGAAAAAAGACTTTGACGAAAGCTTGAAGCAATTCAAGATACTGCCGAAAACAAAAAATACGGAAGGCGAAAAGGTAGTCGAAGAACCAATTCCGCCAAAAAACCCTGAACCGATTGAAGAGGAAGATTCATTCTTCTTCGGGGAAGACGTCGAGGAAGACGAACAAACATATGCAGAATCGGCGATCTCGGAGAATCAAGACCTCCAATGGCAAGATCTCGACGGCAAATCACCTGAGGAGGCTGTGGAATCATATCCTTCGTGGCCATCACCCCCAGATGACATTGGCATGTACAATCAAGTGATTAAAAAAGCTGCAGAAACTTATGGGGTTCATCTAGAGGAAGAAAAACCACAATCATGTTTTCTATTAGAGACACTGATGCCTACACAATCTAGAAATCAATTCCTCCCAATGCTGCCAAGTGTATTAGACCAGGGGAGAGAGGCATTCAAAGAGCCTGCTACATGCAAGGCTATAACACCAAGCGCAGAAAAGAAGTATAAATACTCCTCTAAAGACCCTATATACATCAGGGGATCAGTGCCAGCTGACTCTATCATTGCCTCAACAGCAAGAAAAAGAGCAAACGTACTAACTACAGTGGGGCCACTTCTAGACAAGGAAAGCAAGAGGATGGACCTCGTAGGAAGGAAGGTGGAAAGAAGCGCAGCTAATCAATGGCGCATAGCTAATTCAAATGCATTGTTGAACAGACATGCTTACCAACATTGGGAGGTGGTAGGAGAATTGTTACAGAATCTACCAGAGCAATTCCAAAAAAGAGCTAGCCACCTAGTAGAAGAGGGTAAAAACATTGCAAATACATGTTTAAAATCATCCCTCGATGCTGCTGAAACATCTAGCAGGCAAATGATGATAGGCATCACAGAAAGGAGGAACGCATGGCTTAGAATCTCAGGCTTCAAGCCAGAGGTGCAAAGCAGCATCATTAACTCACCATTCAATGGGGAACAATTGTTTGGAAGTGTGGTTGATGAAAAGCTCAATCAACTAAAAAAGGACAACGAAACTGCAAGATCCATGGGGGCTCTACATTTTAGAGGCATGCGTAGAGGCACACCATCACCAGCGGAGAGAGGTACACACCAACCTGCTACCTCACATCAGGATTACCAACAAACATACCAACCAGGAAACCAGGGCACACAACAGGGACCGCAACAAAGCTGGCAATACCAAGGAAGAGCATCCTTTCGAGGGCGTCCCCGTGGCAGAGGTCCGCCGCAAAGAGGTGGACAACAAACCTTTACTAAGTGACTGCACTCACAAAAAGGTACACTCACAAACAACAGCAGTGAGAGTACACACAAAAAAGAATATACAAAAACAAAAGCAAACCAGTTTACAGTTTCTCCAACATACCACCCCAGTAGGAGGCAGACTAAGATTTTTCCTGCAAAAATGGAGGGAAATAACAGACAAATGGATTTTAAACCTAATACAGTACGGTTACTGCATAGAGTTAACAAAACAGCCTCCAAACCGGAGGCCAAAGCAAAGGACACATTCAAAAGAAGAATTATCTCGCCTAGTCAGAGGTGCAGGAGCTTAAAAAAACATGCAATAGAGTACGTACCACACAGAGAAAGGAACGGAGTATATACAACATGCTTCCTAATTCCAAAAGTGGATGGAACATTACGGCCAATATTAGACCTACGGTTTCAAAACAAGTATATAAAAACACAAAGATTCAAAATGACTACACTACAAGAGGTGCTACCTCAATTGCAAAGGGGAGATTACATGGCAACAATCGACTTAAAGGATGCATATTTACACATCCCAATGAACAAAAAACACAAAAGAATGTTAAGATTTGTCGTGGACAAACAACACTACCAATTCAAAGTACTAGCTTTCGGTCTAAAATCGGCACCAAGAGTGTTCACAAAGTGCTTTGCAGCAGTAGCAGCACATCTCAGAAGACAAGGAATTCATGTTTACCCCCTACTTAGACGACTGGTTGGTAAGAGCAAACTCTTACAGCCTATGCAAACCGCATATACACCAATTGATAGAGACACTAGTTCATCTGGGTTTCTCCATACATTGGGAAAAATCAATAGAACCAGAACTCATAAAAGTGTTATCTGAAAGAGACACGTTAGTGACAGATTCCTTACCTTAGAATATCCCCAGGCGTCAGGCTGGATCCGGAAAGTTTTTGCGTAGCAGTACCCTTGCGCGTCGTGATCGCCGGGATGACGTCGCGGGCAGTACTTAGACGCCGCCCCTGCGCGCTGACGTCAGTTCTTCTTTTTCCGCGCCAGCAAGCGCAGATCCGGGAAGAGCAGTGCCCTGGTCATTTTTTGACCATACTTTTTGGTGAATTTTTTCGCTGTTTTTTCATCTTTCAAGGTGTCGTAGGGATGCCCGGCTTCAAGCGATGCGGCGCCTGTGCGCGGATGATGTCTGTCACCGACCCGCATTGGGAGTGTCTCTTCTGCCTCGGCCGAGGCCACAACACGGAGTCTTGTACCGACTGCCAGGCCCTCCACCCGAAAGCTTTGCGAGAGCGGTCTCGAAAGCTCCTCGAGGCCCGGCATTCGGCTCCGCGGAAGCCCCGGTCGCGTGAGAGGTCCAGGGGTCGATCGCGGAGTCCACACCGGTCGTCGGCGTCGAAGTCTTCTTCGTCCGGTAAGTCGAAACACAAAAAGTCCAAAAAGCATCATCGCTCTAGGACTTCGCCTCGCCGGTCTCGCGACTCGGCTGAGGCCCCTCCCGGCACCGTCCCCGCGGCCCCGGACATGCCTGTGGAGTCGCCCCCGCCCTTCCCGGGTTCGGGGGCGGATCCGGCCAAAGTGCAGGAATTCCTGTCGGCCATGGCCCGCCTCTTCGGGCCTTCAGGCCCTCCGGTGCGCCTTCGGGCCCCGCGGGCCCTGATGGGGTTGCTCCGGCGTCGCCGACGGCTCCGGCCCCGGCGTCGCCCGTGCCTCCAGCCTCGATCCCGGCTCCGGCTTCGGCCCCGGCCTCGATCCCGGCTCCACAACCCCCATCGACGCCGGTCGACCTAACGACACCTCCGCCGGCGCCGATGTCTCCGGTGCCGTTCTCGGCGCCGCCCTGGGCTCCGGGCGGCGTCGTCCCCCTGTTCCTTCAGGCTCCGGACATGGATCCGGACCGAGCGTCGCTCGACCGCCGGCTCCGGCGCCGATGGGACCTTGGGTCCCAACTGTCCCTCCTCCTCCTTATTTTGAACCAGAGGAGGACCAGTTGGACTGGGAGGGGTCTGATGACCCTCTGACACGACACTGTCAGTACGATCAGGACTGGACAGAGAGTCTAGGGGAGGCCAGTGGTCTGGATACTTCCCCTGACACTGGCATGCTGTCTCCTCCCGTGGCTACGGAGGAGGGAGCCAATTTTGGTACGGTGTTGCGTAGGGCAGCTGGGGCCTTACGTCTCCAACTTCCTACTTTGACGGTCAAGCCTAACATCTTGACAGAGGTGCTTCAGCCGGCAGCCTCCTCTGCGGAGACTGTGCTGCCGTTTAACGACGCCCTCACTGACGTTCTTTGGGCGCCTGGTCCAAGCCCAACACAGGGGCTCCTGTGGATCGGAACGTGTCACGACGCCATCGCCCCCTCCGGGCGACCCCTGTTTCTCTCTGTCCACCCCACTCCTGAGAGCTTGGTTGTCCAAGCCTCCGCTTCCCAAACCGCCTTCCCTACCGCTCCTCCGGATAGGGAATCCAAACGCCTGGATCAGTTTGGGAAGAAGGGTTTTTCTTCCTCCAGTGCTGGCTTGCGGTCCGTTAACACCGCTTGTCTTTGGGCCGATATACCCACTCCCTGTGGGATTCGGTGGCGGATGTTTTGCCCCAGTGTCCTGAGGAGGTCCAGACACTGCTTTCCCGCGCCATTGCGGAAGGAAGGGATGCGGCTAAATACACGATACGTTGTGGCCTTGACACCGCCGACTCGCTGGGCAGGTCTATTGCAACGACGGTGGCGCTCAGACGCCACGCCTGGCTGAGAACCACTGGTTTTTCAGGGGATTTCCAGAATACTCTCATGGACATGCCCTTTGATGGAGTCGGTCTTTTTGGGTCCAAAGCAGACCATGCGTTGGAGCGCTTTAAGGACTCACGGGCTACTGCCAAGTCCCTGGGCCTTTCTGCTACACGCCCTCCGCTGACTTCTGCTTTTCGCCCCTATCGTGGCCACGGTAGGGGCGCCCCTTCACGTCAGCAGCCCAGCCACCGGCCCGCGCAGCAGGCGTCTTCGCGTGGCCGAGGACGTGGATTCCGCCGTGGCGGATCGGGCAACCAGCGTGCGGGTCAGGCCACCACCTCCAACCCGTCCGCGGCCTCCAAGCCCTCCTAGTCCCTCCTTTCAGGTGCACAGCACGCCAGTAGGGGGCAGGGTCCGCCTTCACCTTCCCCACTGGCGTACCATCACCTCGGACAGGTGGGTCTTGGACATTGTCCGAAGGGGCTACTCCCTCCCCTTCGAGACCACCCCCAGCCATGCCACCTCAATTCCACCGCATGTCAGGGGATCACTTGGTGCTTCTACAGAAGGAAGTCGCGGCCCTCTTGACCAAGAGGGCCATCGAGCGTGTTCCGACCCCAGAAGTAGGGCGTGGTTGCTACTCCCACTACTTTCTGGTGCCCAAAAAGGACAAGGAGGACATGCGTCCTATCTTGGACCTCCAGAACGTCAATCGCTTCCTCCGGAAGGAGAAATTCAAGATGCTCACCCTAGCTCAGGTCTTGACTGCCCTCGACCCTGGAGACTGGTTGGTAGCGTTGGACTTGCAGGACGCATATTTCCACATCCCCGTCCTGCCGGCCCACCGGCGTTACCTTCGGTTCACGGTAGGCCCCGAGCATTTTCAGTTCACCGTGCTCCCCTTTGGCCTTACCAGTGCCCCTCGGGTGTTCACGAAAGTGATGGCGGTGGTCGCAGCTCATCTGCGCCGGGCAGGGGTTTCAGTCTTCCCCTACCTCGACGACTGGCTGCTGAAGGCGGGCTCGTCCCAGGCAGTCGTCTCCCACCTCCAGGCTACGGCCGAACTCCTGCACTCGCTGGGGTTCTCCATCAATGTGCCGAAGTCGCATCTGATTCCTTCTCCACAGCTCCTTTTCATCGGAGCGGTTCTGGACACGACGCAGTTTCGGGCCTATCCTCCCGAACGGCGAGTCCGGGATATTCAGGCTATGATTCCGATCTTTCAGCCTTTATCCTGGGTTTCGGTACGGATGACCCTGAGGCTGCTGAGCCTCATGGCCTCCTGCATCCTGCTGGTCAATCATGCCAGATGGCATATGCGGGCTCTGCAGTGGGACCTGAAGTTCCAGTGGGCGCAGCACCAGGGCAACCTGTCCGATCACGTCCAGATCTCGGAGGGGACTGCAAGACAGTTGCAGTGGTGGCTCTCGAACCGGCAATGGGTCATGGGCAGATCCCTCTCCCTTCCCCAGCCACAGCACACAGTTGTGACGGACGCGTCCCTTCTGGGATGGGGCGGTCACATGGGAGAGGCGGAGATCAGAGGCCTCTGGTCTCCGGCGGAGTCCCGGCTCCATATCAACCTTCTGGAGCTCCGGGCGATCCGACTTGCACTCAAGGCATTCCTTCCCTCTGTCAAAGGGAAGGTAGTGCAGGTGTTCACAGACAACACCACCGCCATGTGGTACTGCAACAAACAGGGCGGGGTGGGGTCTTGGACCCTTTGTCAGGAGGCTCTGCGCCTCTGGACATGGCTGGAACATCAGGGCATGTTCCTGATGGTTCAACACCTGGCAGGTTCCCTGAACGCCAGGGCGGACGAACTCAGCCGCAGGTGCATGATGGATCACGAATGGCGTCTTCACTCGGAAGTGGCGCAAGGACTCTTTCTACAATGGGGAGAGCCTTGGTTAGATCTATTCGCCACCGAAGAGAACGCGCAATGTCATCAGTTCTGCGCGTTGGAATTTCCAAGGCGGCACTCGCTCGGAGACGCTTTTCGTCACGAGTGGAGTTGCGGTCTGTTGTACGCCTTTCCGCCTATACCACTTCTACCCAGAGTGTTGAAGAAGATTCGGCACGACCGGGCCCAAGTCATTCTTGTGGCTCCGGACTGGGCTCGAAGAGTTTGGTATCCCGAGCTACTCAATATGAGCGTAGATCCCCCGATCCGTCTGCCTCTTCGGGAGGATCTTCTGTCGCAGCAGCAGGGGACGGTCCTTCACCCGAACCTGTCCAGTCTACACCTGCTTGCGTGGAGATTGAGCGGCAGCAGTTGATTCCTTTCGACTTGCCTCCCGAAGTTTGTGATGTGATTCTGGCAGCCAGGCGTCCCTCCACTAAGGTGGTATACGCCTGCAGGTGGAACAAATTTGTGGCATGGTGCACAGCAAAGGCTGTGAATCCCCTTTCTGCCCCTCTTTCTGAGGTCCTTCTGTTCCTTCTCTCTCTGGCCCAACAGGGTTCTGCCCTGGGTACCATCAAGGGTTATCTTTGTGCTATCTCGGCCTTCCTCAGGCTCCCTGATCAGCCCTCCCTTTTCAAGTCCCCTGTTGTTAACAGGTTCTTAAAAGGCATTACTCACCTATTTCCTCCTGTTCCGTTTGTGATGCCTCAGTGGGACTTGAACTTGGTTCTTACCTTTTTAATGTGCGCTCCCTTTGAGCCTCTGCATAACTGTCCTCTTCGTCTTCTGACTCTAAAGACAGCCTTTCTGGTGGCCATCACCTCCGCTCGGCGGGTGAGTGAGCTCCAGGCTCTATCTTGCAAACCTCCCTTTCTGTCTGTTCATTCAGACAAGGTTGTTCTTCGGACGCGTCCGTCCTTCTTGCCAAAGGTGGTTACTGCTTTCCATATTGGGCAGACCATCACTTTGCCCACCTTCTTTCCGCCTCCGCATCCTTCCAGAGAGGAAGAGAGGCTCCACCGTCTGGACCCAAAACGTGCGCTCTCCTTCTATATTGACCGCACAAAACACTTCCGGGTGGATGACCAGCTCTTTGTTGGCTACGTGGGCGCCAAAAAGGTCGGGCGGTGCACAAGAGGACCATCTCCCGCTGGGTTACCTTGTGCATCAAGACCTGCTATTCTTTGGCGAAGAAGGAGCCTCCTGTTGGGCTGCGTGCCCATTCCACAAGGGCAACGGCTGCTACCACGGCCTTGGGCCGCGGTGTTCCGCTGCCGGTTATTTGTCAGGCAGCTACGTGGGCCTCGCTGCACACGTTTACAAAGCATTACTGCCTTGACAGTCAGGTCCGGAGGGACGGCTTCTTTGGCCGTTCTGTCCTCCAGGACTTCCTTGTCTGATCTTTGTTCGCAGACCCACCACCGGGGTTGGTATTGCTGGGGTATCTATTCTAAGGTAAGGAATCTGTCACTAACGTGTCTCTTTCAGATGCACAAGTTACTAACTTGTGTAACGATATATCTGTAAGAGACAGTAGTTAGTGACAGATTCCTACCGCCCCACCCATCCTCCCCGTTCTGCGAACTGATTTCTAGGGTTAAGGACATCCCTTTCAGGGCCCTAGTATTTTTCAGACACCTATGTCAGCTTCTTGCATGGCTCTGCGTTCCTGGCGCGGAAAGTCGTGTACAGAACTGACGTCAGCGCGCAGGGGCGGCGTCTAAGTACTGCCCGCGACGTCATCCCGGCGATCACGACGCCGACGACTGACGCGGAGCCGCACGACGCCGCCTACCGACGTGCAAGGGTACTGCTACGCAAAAACTTTCCGGATCCAGCCTGACGCCTGGGGATATTCTAAGGTAAGGAATCTGTCACTAACTACTGTCTCTTACAGATATATCGTTACACAAGTTAGTAACTTGTGCCTTAGGCGCACAGATGAACAGTGTTAGGGAAAGCATTCCCAAGCGAGAAAAGGAGATCAGCCCTATTGAAGGAGACTCATCTATACCAGGGGGGGCATCATCTGACAGTAAAAACAGTGGGGAAATTACTAGGAATGATGGCATCATGCATTCATTTAGTTCCCAACATTTGTCTACACATGTTATGTTAATCGCATTTGTAAAGCGCACGGTTACCCTAGGGTGTCCTGGCGCTATGCATTGCCTGCTAGAGACCATTTCAAGAATGGCTCCAGACACAATGGTCACAAGCTACAGGGAGTTGGGAAGATCTAGTGGTTGTCACAAACAGAGTTCATCAAGAGATGGCATGGTGGAACAAAACAAACATAGCAGAGGGGAGACTTTTCACACCATCAACTCCAACAGTGACCATAACAACAGATGCGTCCCCAATAGGATGGAGAGCACACATGAACAATCTCAAAGTAAGGGGATTGTGGGCACCACAGGATGCGGTGAAACACATCAATATCTTGGAACTAAAAACTGTGTTCTTAGCCTTAAAAGCCTTTCAGAAAGAGCTCTACGGGAAAAGGGTGTTGATACAGACAGCACTACAACAATGTTTTACATAAACAAACAAGGAGGAACTCAGTCTGTAGCACTCAACTCTAGCGCAAGAGATTTGGAGATGGTCAATCCCTAGACAAATAGACATTTGAGCAATACACCTACCAGGGAAGGACAATATAGAAGCTGACAGACTGAGCAGGCAAACAACATCTTCCCACGAGTGGGAACTGAATCAAACAGAAGTGCAATGAATTTTCAAGAAATGGGGGACACCACATAGACCTATTTGCAACATCCCACAATGCAAAATGCCAAAACTTCGCATCCAGGCGACCTTGCAACCAGTCCCTAGGGAATGCGCTATGGATAGACTGGTCAGGGATACTTGCATACGCTTCCCCCCCCAATACCATTACTGAACAAAGTGATCAGCAAATGCAGAATCAGCAAGATGACAATGATTCTCATCGCACCACAGTGGGCCAGACAGACTTGGTTCTCGGAACTAATGGAAATTTCTCAAGGAACAATGCACAAACTTCCAAAAAGGAAAGATTTGCTAACAATGCAAAACGGGAAAGTGCTTCATCCAGAACCAGAAAGCTTAGGCCTATCGGCATGGCTCCTGAAGACTTAGAATTTGCACACCTCAAACTACCAAAAAGCACAATGGCTGTCCTAAGAGAAGCTAGGAAACCAACAAGGAAATGTTACACAGCTAAATGGAAAAGATGCACACAATGGTCTCTTAAAAGCATCTGGCGAGGAAGATTACAAAAGAAAGAACAGTGCTAAAGTACCTGACACATTTACTACAAAGTAAATTATGTTTTACATCACTAAAAGTACACTTAGCAGCAATTGTAGCGTATAAAAGAGGGGAAACCGGGAAAAGTTTCTTCACCTCACATGTGGTCAAACGGTTCCTAGAAGGAGCAAAGAGAATTGCACCACCAAAAATGATACCAACACCAACATGGAATCTGAACATAGTTCTAGCACAAATGATGAAAGCACCTTTCAAACCACTACACAAGGCAACGCTACAAATGCTCACAATAAAAACAGCATTTTTAGTGGCAATAACATCCCTACGGAGAGTTAGCGAACTACAGGCACTAACACTACTGGAACCCTACTTCCAAATACATAGTAACAGGATTGTCATGAGGACAGATCCGCAATTCATACCAAAGGTGGTATCAAAAATTCCACAGAAATCGGAGTATACAGATACCAAGTTTCTTTCAAAATCCAAAGAACAAAGCGGAAAAAGCTTTGCACACACTTGACGCAAGAAGAGTAGTCCTGTATTACGTTGAACTAAAGAGTACAGAAAAACAAAACAGTTATTTGTATCCTTTGCAAAAAGTTTTCTTGGAAGACCAGTAACCAAAAACACAATTGCAAGATGGATAGCACAAGCCATTCAATTGTGCCACAAGCAAGCAGGACAAGCTTTACAAGGTGTGCCACGGGCGCACTCAAGGAAGAAAGGAGCAACTATTGCATTTCTTTCTAACACTCCAATTCAAGACATCTGCATGGCTGCAACATGGTCTTCAGTACACACATTCACCAAACATTACTGTGTGGACATTCAAATGAACAAGGAGGCACAAGTAGGACAAAAGGTCTTACAGCATCCATTTACAAACCAAAGTTCATCTTCCACCCAGCCACCGCAAGACTAGCGAACCGCTACTAAGTCTATGCACAGCATAGTGAATACAGAAAAGATTCACGCTGCAAAACGAATAGTTTCTTACCTGTCGGTGTAGTTTTGCAGCTTGAAGAATTTTCTGGATTCACTAGCGAACCCACCTTCCTCTGCCTAGGAAGAGAACTATAAGGAGGAGAAAGAAGAGAAAAAAAAGAATCCGAAAATGGCTACCAAAGGTGGGAGCTTCCGGAGGAAGCCCGTCGACGTCACAGAAGGGCACCAAATGGTACTACGTCGACGCCCACCAACAACAAAAAACAAATAGAGAAGAAATACTACAATTCCATACCCAACCACTAGATGGCGGAATAATGCACAGCATAGTGAATCCAGAAAATTCTTCAAGCTGCAAAACTGCACCGACGGGTAAACTATTCGTTACTGATTCTCGCAAATTGAAATTCGGTAGTAATTCCAACTGTTGCCCAGTGGTGTACCAAAACGTTTAAGGTAAAATCACAAGAATCTATACGCATAAAGAGTGAGATGTGAACAGAGGTTTAAGAAAATTTGGCAGAATTGGGAAGAAGGGGAAGTTTGCGGATAGCAGGTTCCATCAGATAGTTGCTGGTTATATGTGGCAGTTTTCATATTGTGGTAATGCTATTTTCGATATTCATCAGAATGCAGATTGACTGTTTGCTATTGAATATTTCAATGATTATCGACCCTTGTTTTTATAAAATATGCACTTCTTTGATTCTTTATTTATGGATGTATGAAATTTGATCTTGATCAATGTTAAAATATCACTGCTGCATTTGCATAAATTAAAAAAAAAAAGTGCTCCAATGGACCGATAGTCTGATATAAGAAGACTTGTTTCTTAGGAATTCTATCGAACTCGTTCCTTCTCTGCATTCCACCTGCCAAGGGTTTGTCTCAGTTCTTAACCAATTTCGGGTAAATGTGCAAATTCACATGAGCTGCTTTTGGGTAACCTTTAAGACCACCCCTCATCCTTTTTGCTTTCAGTTCTAAATGCAAGACTTAAAGCTCGTTTTTTTTTTTTTACATAAGTTACTAATAGGCTTTATTTTTCCATAATGTCACAGGTGTTCCATCTCTCTCGGGCGTCTGCCCATCTTCAGTGGCCTTGCCTATCCTGTAGAATGTTCCACAGTGAAAACACTCATTGGGTGCCCTCTTTGTAACTTTCCTTCATCAGTCTATGGGCAATTGTAAGAAGCTGGGTTTCTGTTGCAGTAACCCCCCCCACGTTTTGCCAGACTACTGATGCACTTTGACTTGATGTGCCCTGGGTCCCTGCCAATCAGGTTCCCAGGGCCTGTGTTCTTTCCCAAAACTGTACCTTGTACCCCCAGTTAGCACCTCTGGCCACATGTCAGTTCCTTGTAAAAGGTACCATGGGTACCAAGGGCACTGTGGCCAGGGAAGGCCTCTAAGGGCTGCAGCACTTATTGTGCCATCCTTTGAGGCCCTGTACCTTTACACACACACACACTGCCATTTCAGGCTGCCTATTTTGGTGCAGAACAAAGTGAATAGTCGACATGGCACACATCCCTGTGTGCCATGCGTACAACCCACTGCCCTGGCATAGGTCAGCCACCCCTCTAGCTGGGTGCACTATACCAGTGGTGAGGGTACAGGTGCATGAGCCCTGTACCCCTACAGTGTCTAGACCAATTCTTAGACATTGTAAGAGCAGTAATGCCATTTAGAGTTTATGGTCCTGGGAGTTTGTCATTACGAACTCCAGAGCACCATAATGGCTTTACTGAAAACTGGGAAGTTTGGTATTAAACTTCTCAGCACATTAAACCCACACTGATGCCAGTGTGGGATTTAATGAAAAATGCACTGAGGGCATCTTGGAGATGCCCCCTGAAAAACGACCACCCTCTGGTGGGTTCCCGGACTGGTACACAACAGCGTGCCACCACAAGACATGTTTCTGGACCCCTGGGGTAGGAGCTTTCGCTCCCTGAGCCCAGAAACAAAGCCTTTCCTGGTCTGAGGTGGTCACACCTCCCATAGGCCAGGAAGAGCCATCTGTGGCAGAGGAGCTTCAAAGGCCTTGCCGCCTTTGTAACACGACCACAGCCTCTCCTGCTATCAGGAGCAGGCCCCCTTCCTGTCTCACCTCCTTTTCGGCGGGAAGACAGGTGGGAAAAATTAGCCAGCCCTGAAGGTGTGCCCACCTCTGCCAACCACACCCCTCGGGTGGGGGAGGTGAGGTGAAGCCCACTCTTCAGTGCCCCCCATCTTGTAGATGGCAGGCACTCTCCAATCAGGATTAGGGATTGAGTTCACTCCCCCACGTGGGGTGAGCACATCAAGGGTGTAGTCACCCTAAGGTCAGTAGCCCATTGGTTACTGACCTCGAGACCCCTAACACGTCCCCTAAATACAGTATTTAGGGGGCAGGTCTGAACTAAGACAGGTTCCCGCAACCTATGAAGAAAAGGACAAAAGAAGACGCCCAGCAGAGGAGACTGCTGAGAAGAACTGACTTGGCCCCAGCCCTACCGGCCCATCTGGTTTTTCAGAGATCCTGTGCCAAAAGTCGCCTTGTCCTGCAGCCAGCGACCTCCAGAACCCCTGGGAGGACTGACTGCCTTCAACAAAGACCGGATCTCCTGTGAACAGCAGTTCTGTTCAAAAGAAACTCCCAAGACAGACTCTGAGCCTGTTGAGGACAAAGAAACCCAACGCCTGGAACCCCCACTGCACCCGACGCCTACGGCCCGAATCCGGGTGGCCCACCGTTCCCAGCAAGGTCCCCCACTGCTCCAGAGCCCGAGTCCACCACGGGTTGCCCCTCCAGGACTCTCCGACGTCGCCTGCAGCCGATGCACAGAGACCCACCCTCCCAACCGTAAGTGGCCTGGTAAGGTGAAATCGGACCTCAAAAGACACCCATGCATCCAGCCGTTCTGCGCCCTGGATAAGAGAACCCAAAATGCACCTACGTCCCCAAGCCCTCCAACTTACCTGCCCATTTGTTTGGTTCCTCCCGGAAGTTTGCGGGACCTAGCCTTCAGCCAAAATCCAAAAGTGGCAACTCCCATTTAAAACGGGCCACTCGACTCCAAAACCGCACCCTGCATCCAGCCGCCGCTGCAGGTGCACCTTGTGTGCTAACTCGGATCCCCCTTTGCCCTGAGCCTAACACCAGGAGCTTTGCTCCCACAACCTTGTGGTCTGCTCGTGATAGGCTACCAACCAGAGTCCCCCTGTCCCCAATTGGATAACATTGGGCCTCAGCACTCTGCACCCGGCCGCCCTAGTGCAGCTAAGGGTACTTTGAGAGTGCATCCTTGACCCTGGGGGAACCCTGGTTCTAACCCCAGATTACCAACTCCCACAAATAAGTACTTACCTGTAAACCGTTAACTTCATTTTCTTCCATAGAATTCCATTGACTCCTTCTCCTTAAATTCTTTTAAGTGTGGAGTTGGTTTGTATGAAACATTGAAAAACTGCATATGCGTAAAAACTGAATTACTTACCCTTTGTCTAGGAAATGTCTCAGTGTGATATCTAGGCATATCGCACTGATTAGCAAAAGTAATGTAAAAAGTAATCTAAAAAGTAACATGCACAGTATTTTGTAAAGTAACTGAAAAGTAATTTTGAATTGTTGACTTACTTGTAATTCAATCAACTGCATTTGAACCCGAGTTCAACTGTAAAATACTGCATACGATTTTGCAAAGTATTATTTCACTTACCTGCACCAGGCTTGGCGTGGTTCTAGAAAAAAATTAACTTAATATTTTTGATACAAACAAATTGGTCTGATTTCAGTCTTTGAGTGTGTGACATTTGCTGCTTGAGTTTTTACAACAAATGCTTAACATTACCCTCTGATAAAGCCTTACTGCTCCCCCACACTACCACAAATAGAGAGTAAGGTGCTATCTACTTTTACCTCTGCCTACCTTTGGAGTTCCACTGGACTCTGTGCACACTATACCTCATTTTGGTATAGTATATACAGAGCCAGCTTCCTACAGCAAACTCCAGCAAATTTGAGTCTCTTTTTCTAGGAGTACCTTGAAGTAGCTGCTAATTCCTACACAGGAAACATGTTGCAAAATTAAAGTAGTTCAAGGTAGACCGATCCATTCCCATGCCCTGCCTTTGCATCTACTTGAATGAGTAGTTTTGAAACATTATTAGTTATATTGTAGAACATTGCAAGACCTTACCTGGGTGTGGGAAGTAATGTAGGAAGACTGCACGGTATACATAGTAGTTTTGCAGCATCAATCTCTTCTGGATTCACATGCTGTACATTTTATTGTTGGGCAGCAACTGTTGCCACCCTTTAGTGCCTACTCCATCCTTCTCCTGGCGTCGATGCCCACCCGGAAGCCCCTGTACGTGGATACCTTCAGATTCTCTCTTCCATCATTGTGTCCAAAAGCACTGCAAAAGGCTCACTCAACGCAAAGAGGAAAGAAAGCGATGGATTGTTGTAGAAAATGTGAAGTTTCAGTCAAAACACCACCATAGGAGAAAGATTCACTGAGTGATCCACAGATAAACAAAGTAGATGGGGCACTTTGGGCACCTGAAGGGGGAAGATCAGAGAATGCGTAGTCAAGGGGCACCCTGCACTGGGGTAGATGGAGAACCCACCCTTTAGGTTCTGCCCAGTGTGTCATCACGTTTGCACAGAGGGGAAGCCACCAGGTGCAACCTGTGCCTACCAAGAGACTACAACACTGAGGGATGCATGGTGTGCGCTGAGTTCAAGCCTTAGATGCTGAGAACCAGGGAGAAACAGAGGCAGGCACATTACCCCATGCAGGCATAGAAGGAAAGCCTGTCGTTAAAAGACGAGGTCGAGCGAGGAAGAAGATAACATTACCGAAGGGGCCAAAAGTGAGGATTTGGATGCAAAAAGAGCAACCATCGATGTTGAGTTACAGCACAAGAAGCACAAAGGAAAGCTCAAACAGGTAATGCTAAAAAAGCTAGGGACAGGCAAGCAGAGAAAATTGGATTCCAAAACAACAAATGCTGCCTCGGCACCAACACGTCTGCAGACCAAACACAATTTGAAGTCAAACGAACCCCTTGGGTCACATACCAAGGACACCCGTAGGAAGTTGGTTGTTTGAAAAGGCACCGGCGTTGAAGGATGACCAAGGTCGAGAGGCCAAAGAAAACGCCAGATGAAACACCAGCAGCCGATACACCGATGCTGAACAAGAGGCCACTGAGCGGATTCAAAGCCAATGAGTGGGTGCTTGCTGTAAAGCAAAAAAGAGGCAGATCGAGGCGGAGTTGGCGGTGATCCTTAAGAAAAAATATAAGGATTTTGATGCTGCCCTCGGAATTCCATTGTGCATCAAAATGTTCGAAGGCAAAGACCCAGGGGGAGAGGGACACTAACCACTACTAACCCCAGAGCCCCAAGAAGACTAGGAACAGGAGCTATTCTACAAAGAGGAGAACCCAGATTCCCAGGATCTGTTTCACAAAACCGAAGACATGGAAGAACAATGGCAAGGACTTGATGCTGACTCACCAGAAGAGGGAGTATCCTTCAAGGCCTTGACCATTGGATGACATTGCCATGTATAACTTGATTGTGAAGAGAGCATCCAACAGATATGGGGTCCAGCTAGAGGAAGAAAAGTCATGCTTCCTACTTTAAACACTCCTCTCCTCGCAAAGCAACCAATAGGATCTACCAATGCTCCTTAGCATTTTGGACTAGGGGAGAGAGATGTCCTCAAAGAACCAGCGACCGGCAAGTCGGTAACACCCATAGTAAAGAAATGCAAGCACTCCTCAAGTGACCTGTATGTGTGTGCGTATGTATATATTTAAAAACGCAACAGCAGACTCATCATTGTGGATACTCAAGGAAAATAGCTAACATGCCAATGCCAACCCCCTGATTAGGAGAGTAAGAGAATGGAAATGGTAGGGGGCAAGTTCGAGAGGGGAGCTATTACTCAATGATGCAGCACTCCAGTGCCCTGCTCAATAGATATGCTCATCAGAATTGGGAAGAGATGGGATGGGAGAACTGCTGAAACACCTGCCAGAGCAGTATCCGAAGAGGGCAATCTCTCTTGTGGAAGGAGGCAAGAATAAATCCAGCATGTGCTTCAAATCGGCACTAGCCGCCGACACAGCAAGCAGACAGCTGATATTAGGGACAACATTTAAGGAGACATGCCTGGTTGCAAGTGTCTTGAGTTTAAAAATCTAGGACCGGGCTACTTTCAATACGCCATTCATCTGGTAACTGTTTGCTAGTGCATTGGATGACACACTGCAGCAGCTGAAAAAGGACAAGACTGCAAAGTCCATGGGAGCCTTGCAGTTTATGGGCCAACAGAGGGGGCGGGGGGGGGCTACCCCCATAAGAAGACAAGCAGGAAGGAGAAGTTTCTAACGCACCTTCCCTTCCAGCAGACAAGCCAGGCACATGGACTAGAACAACAGTGACAGTATCCGACGCCACAGAGGTAGTCCTTTTGCGGACAAGCAAGAGGTAGGAGATAACTGTCCAGAGGAACAGGCCCCACAAACAAGGGACTCACAACCAGAGTCCCCCACCACACACACCTATGAGGGAAGAATAGGAACCTTTCGGCAGGACCGGAGGGAGATCACATTGGGCAAATGGATATTCAACATCATCCAGCATGTATATTGCATAGAACTAATAAAACATCCCCCAAGGTGGAGGACCAAAACAAAGAACACATAAAAAAGAGGAACAATCATATCTACGACTGGAGGTGAAAGCTGTTGCAGAAACGGGCAAAAGAAAGAGTACCCCCAAAGGAGGTCAACCAAGGTAACTACTCAACATACTTCCCGGTTGCAAAACTGAACTAATCATCAAGACCAATATAAGACCTCTGCTTCTTAAACAAGTTCATAAAGATGCAAAAATTCAAGATGACAATGTTGCAGTTATTACGTATCTCCGAGAAGCAAACTACATGACTATAGACCTGAGAGACGCCTACTTACATATCCCAATGAAATGCAGACACTAAGTTACAATGCTTCGTAATCAACAAAACACTCTACTAATTCAGAGTACTGCATTTGGAATAAAATCAGAATCTATAGTGTTCACAAAATGCATAGCGGCACACACAAGAAAAAAATGGAATAATTATGTACCCCTTCCTAGACGACTAGCTGGTAAAGGCAAACTCCTTGGCCAAGTACGCAGACCGCATCGAAACAGTGTTGGAAACACGCCACATACTGTGTTTCTCTATATACGCAGAAAAATCATAACCTACACTAGAAAGAGAAATGGTCATCTTATGAGCAAGAAACAATACAACATAAGCAAGAGCGTTCCCCTGTGGCAAGAGAAATAGCGATCGTGCAATAAGCTCACCATGGTCACAGGCAACGGGGAGTTGAAAGGATCTAGTGGTTGTCATGCAGAGAGTACAGGAAGAAATGGCATGGTGTAACAGAGAACATAACAGTGGGAAAACCCTTGATAGCACCAATTCCGATGAAGACCACCATGGACTCCTCTCACACGGGATGGGGAGCACACATGGGGAGGCTTAACATCGGGGGGGGGTGGAGTCTGTAAGCTAGAAGAAGCAATACAGCACAAACATCCTGTAATTAAAGGCAGTGTTCCTGGCCTTAAAAGTATTTCAGAAGCAAATATGAGGAAAATTGATACAAGTGCAGACTGACAACACAATGATGTTCTACTCCAACAAGCAAGGGAGAACTAAGTCTTTCACTGTATCAGAACTAGTGCAAGAAATATTGAAGTGGGTGATTCAAAGGCAGATGACCCTAAAGCAATACACCTGGTTTGCCAGAGGTGGGCCCACCTGAGATAGACCTTTTTCTAACACCACAAAATGCTGACTCTTCGCCTCCAGACGCCCATACCACCACTCATGAGGAATACACTGTTTATAGACCAATCAGGGAAATTTGCAAAAGCTTCCCTCCTCCAACCCCCCCCCCCCCCTCTCCCTATTGTCACTAGTGATCGACAAGTGCAAACGGTTGCGGATGTCACTAATTCCTGCGCCCCCCCAAGGGGCAAGCCAAACATGGTTTTTGCGAACTAATAGAAATGGCACAGAACAACATGAAGAGATTATTAACGTTGCACAATCTACTATCCATGCAAGATGAGTGTTTTCCACTCAACCCAGGACCCGAGTCTGGCAGCATTGCTCCTGAGGACATACAATTCAGACACTTGGGCTGCCAAGATAGTTCAATGGAAATCCTAAGGGAGGCAAGTAGGTCCTCTACAAAGAAATGTAACATGACCAAGTGGGTGAAGTAAATAAGGTGGGAGCAGATATCAGGCCTCTTCCAATGCAGGGCACAGGACAGCACAGTCATCAGATACTTTATGTACATACTGGACACTAAACTGACTTACACTGCACTAAAGTTGCATTTGGCAGCTATAGTGACCTACACAAGGGGCCACATAGGCAGACGTTTCCACCAGGGGTCAAACGGTTCCTACAGGGGGCCAAGAGAATAGCCCACCAAGTTGCGCACCATCGTTCTATGTGGAACCTAAAGGTTGTGCTAATACAACCAATGAAAGACTCCTTTGAGCCACTCCACTGGACAGCGCTAAAATTTATCACACTAAAAACAGCCTTCCTAGTTGGGATGGCATCGCTTACCACCCAGGAACCATACCTGAAAATACACAAGGATTGGGTAGTTATGAAAACCAACCCACACCGAAGGTCATATCACAGTTTCACATAAACCAAGCAATCCAAATACCTAGCTACTTCTAGGAACCAAAAACCCCAGCTGAAAGAGCCCTGCATACACCGGATGTGCGCAGTACAATAATGTACTACTACCTAGAGTGAACAAGCCAATCAGGAAGGGGAAACAGTTCTTTGTATCCTTTGCAGAGGAAAAACAAAGGATTGCCATTCACCAAGTACACCATAGCAAGGTGGATAGCCTAGACTATCCAAATGTCATGAAGGCCGGAATGCAACTGGAAACAAAGGCAAAAGCACATTCGACAAAGACGGGAGCATCCTTGGCTTTCCTAGCAAAAGTTCAGTTAAGTGGCATATGAATGGCCGACACATGGTCATCAGTCCTCACATCCACAAAGCAGTACTGCATAGATGTCCAATTGAACAGAGAATCACAAGGGGACATAGAGTACTAAAACACTTGTTTGTAAGCTCAACCTCATTTCAAGCCCAACTACTGCAGTAATCGAAAACACGCTACAAAATCGATGCATAACATTTCAATCCAGAAAAGACTCACCCTGCAAAACGAAATGGTTACTTATCGGTAAGAGTAGTTTTGCAGCTTGACTTTTTCTGGATTCACATGCGACCAATCTCTCTGTCCAGGAAACGAGACAAGACAAAAACAAGGACCAGCACAGGATATAAGACCAGCGGAAGCCTATGTGAGCTGCAGTAGATAAACTATTGCCGGAAAAAGAATCTGAAGATGGCGACCAGACAGTGGTTTCCGGGGCGGGCATCTGATATCGGAAGGATGTATTAAGCACCAAATGATGGCAGCAACTGGTGCCCAACATCATCAAAATGAGAAGAGACTACAAAAGGAGAGTTCTGGCCCAACCACTAGATGGCGGAATAATGCACAGCATGTGAATCCAGAAAATTCTTCAAGTATGCACAACACTACTGCTACGGGTAAGTTACCATTTTTGCTTTTTTATGTTGGCTCTGTTACCATTGAAGAAGTTGTCTCTGCAGTAGCAGAGGTTTAATTGGTATGGAGATGTGCCTCACTATAAGATTTCAGGCTGGTCTGTGTCCTGAGGGTTTGTGTTTTGATAAAAGATGCACACAATGTAGTCCTATTTTACTTTTATTGGTGCCTCCCAGGATTCGAGCAAAACCGTCACCAGCGCAGTTGTTCAACTTGAGATTTCTTGGCTAGTTAAGTACTGCAGTAAATTGAGTTTTTATTTTTTTATTTTGTTTACTTAGAACCTGAGACAGTGGAAGAATACACGGAACAAAGTGAAGTAGAGTCTACAGAGGTATGTGTCATCCTTGGAACATGTTAACTGTTTGTATTTTGGCTGCTTTTCACTTATCCTTCATTCCTATTTTACAGTTTGTAAATAGACAATTCATGACCGAAACACAGTTCAGCAGCAGTAGTGAAAAGGAGCAGATGGATGAGTGGACGGTGGAGACAGTTGAGGTACATGTTACAATGTATATCTTGTGTTTAAGGACCATTCTCATCTATTGTGTGAAAACTGTACCCAAGGTTTTGGGCCTTAGATTGAGTGTCAAGAATTAGCCTACTATGTATCAAGAGTTAGAAATTCTGCTGCAGAACAACACATTAGATAGCACTCGGGGCAAATGTCTAGCTAATTGTTTTAATTTTGTTTTTTAAATTTCCACAAATTACATTTATTTACAAGTAAGAAAGTAAAATGTACATATCTAAATCCAGGAGTTGCTACGTTATTTTTGGGTCGAACTCCTGTGACTGGTCCTGCTCTGGCTTGCCTTTTAAAGGCACATCTTAAAGGCAGAGCTCCTCCAAGAGTCACCAGGGGAAGCTGTGGCGGGAGGAGGAGGGGCTGTTCACCTCCCCAGCGCATTTGCCCTTCCAGGACAAGGTCTTGTTGTCAGCGGCACTGTTTCCAGGTGTTGTGTCTGCTTTTAAGTTGGACATGGTGAGGTACCAGTTTCCGCATCTGCACAAGCTTGTGTGTGGAGCCTTCTCCTGTTTAGGCTTTTGCTGCCACCGACTGATAGTGGCCTCCCAGGTGGTGCTGACCTGCTTTCGACGGACCTCCATCCTGATCCCTGTGGTGTGGCTGATGGCCCCAAGGAGCATTAGAGTGCCTCAGAAGGGGTGCCAGCCAGTGACTCCTATTAGTATGGCGCCAATTGACCCCACTATAATTGACCATGGTGCAGTTTCATTTCAAGCTAAACTGATCCCTCTGGTGAAGGCCTTGCCAGTCGCCACACTACTGGTACTGATGCAGTTTCTCTTTGGATATGTTGTTGCACTCACTGATAAACTTTCCAAAGACTGAGGTCTCCTTGGTCAGGTCTAGATGCTGGCACAATTATTACCGGATGTTAATCCTTACTTGCATTTCCCTGGGTGCCAGATGTTTTGGTAGGTTTGGAGCAGTTTTTGGTTTTGCAGCATGAATCCTTTTCTGGATTTTTCTGCCATCTAGTGGTTGGGTCCTGATTAGTCTGTTTTTTTTTTTGTTTTGTTATGGGTGTTGTCGACCACCATTTGGTGCCAGGTACGTCCCTTGTGTGATGTCAGACGGCGCCCTGGAGGTCGTTGTGCGTGGTAGCCATCTTCAGATTCTTTTTTCCGCTGTTGGGTCTGGTAGCAAGACTGGAAGCTCCGAAGATTTTTCGGGGTAACCCCGAAAAGTAGAGAGAAAAGTCGAAATTTCGAGTGGACTACACCGACCATCGACACCGCAACCGGAGATAAGAACAGAACTCTGTGATCGACATCACAACAATGACAGAAGACATCAAAAGTCGACAAATGGCGAGGTAGGGGCCATGGAAAATACAGCTTCAAGTTCTGCCCGAGTGCCACCACAAGTTTGCACAACGCGACCCACACGACGTGTGCAAACTCTGCCTACCCAAGGACCATCAGGACAAGGACTGGGAGGCCTGCGCGGCGTTCCTGCCAAAAACCCTCAGAACATGCTGAAAACCGAGAGAGGCCCACTACGCAACGATGTCCCAGACTTTGTAGAAAACTTCCTTAAAGGACCTAGGCCTTTCGAGTGATGACGAAGATCAGGGAGTTCCAGCAGAATCGACACACGAGGGATCGGACGTAGAAATTCTGGAAGGAGACTCCGAGAAACCACACACCCACAAGAAGGCGAGCGATACAGGGAAGAAGACAGGTAAGGTAAGACACCATACACATCCGTCAGAACAGAAGGGCCTAGAGAGCAAGGCGCAACCTAAGGCAGCCCCGACGCCGAAGCAAAAGGTGATCGAAGGCCAGCAGCAATCTAAAGAACCCCACGGGACCCTGCCAAGGGACACAGACTAGGGAAAATCGCACAAGACGCCGAAGACGAGGGTCAAACACGAACCCCCGAAGGGCAGCGCAACGTCGTTGAAACCAGAGGCAAGTGCAAGCAAGAAAAAGTCTCATGTCTCTGACGCCAAGAGAACCCTCGAAGTCGAGAAAAAAGAGGAAACTACTCGAAGCCGAAATGGCGAAGCTCCTCCAGAAGAAAAAGGAGTTTGACGCTTTACTAAAGGAACTCCGAATTCCGAAGGTTCCAGTCACCGAACCAGACAACGTTGACGCGGAAGACGCCGAAGGGGAAGAGGAGGATATTCTCGAATCATCTCCAACCCCCGAACCTCGAGAGGAAGATCTCGAAGACTATATAGACGCTCCTGAAGAGGAGGAGGAAGCCTCTGAAAATTTCGAGGACACATGGAATGACCTCGACACGGAAAGTCCCGAAGAGGAGATATGTTGCTATCCTTCTAAGGCATCCCCACCAGCTGATATAGCCTTCTACAACCGACTGATTAAGGGCAGCAGACACTTTCGGACTCCCCCTTGAAGAGGAGAAGGGAGACTCATGTTTCCTTCTAGTAACAGTAGCCCCAGCCATCAAGGGGACACAGTACCTGCCAATGCTATCAAGCATCCTAGACCAAGGCAAGGAAGCCTTTAAGGAACCAGCCTCAAGCAAGGGGGTAACACCAAGGGTCGAGAAGAAGTACAAAGCCTCCTCCAAAGACCCCAAGTATATAAAGGGGAACACTGTGCCTGACTCCATCATCGTCACAACGGCCAGGAGAAGAGCAAATGCCCTCTCCAAACAGTTGACCACCCCGAGAAAGAAAGCAAATGAATGGATATGGTGGGCAGAAAGATGGAAAAGGAGGCAGCGACGCAGTGGCGCATCGTAAACTCTGATGCCCTGCTGAACAGATGCGGACACCAGCAATGGGATGATGTAGAGTAGCTCATCAACAAGCTCCACGAGGAGGACAAGAAAAGAGCTAAATCTATTGTCCAAGAAGGCAAAAACATCATGAACAAATGCTGTAAATCTGCATTAGACGCAGCAGGCACTGCCAGCAAACAAATGTGCACAGGCACCAACCTAGGAAGACATGCCTGGCTTAGAATTTCAGGGATTATGCAGGAGGTTCAAACCTCCATCATTAACAGGCTTGTTACAGGGGAGGCACTATTTGAAAAGGAGGTGGACGAATCTCTCCAACAATTCAAAAAAGATAATGAAACTGCAAGAGCAATGGGAGCCCTGCAGCAAAGAGGTACCTTCAAAAGAGGTGGCTTTAACAACAAAGCCCACAGGAAGAGGAACATTTGGTCAAGTTCAGCGATTGTCACACCAACAACAAAGCCAAGGAAGTGGTCAACAAGCAAGCCAACAAACAGGTTACCAAGGTTGGCAACAACAGCAGAAGCAGCCCTTTCGAGAAAGAGGCATAGGCCAGCCCTCTAGAGGAAGAGTAAACGGCTCTAACTGACTCCCACAGGGAAAAAGACCCACACCTAACACCAGTGGGGGGCAGAATATCACAATATTTACAACAGTGGCAGAAAATCACCACAGGCAATTGGATATTTAATTTGGTAAAATACGGGTATTGCATAGAACTGACAAAAACACCACCTGCAAACCCACCAAAAATACCTCAAAACAGAACTCGTAGTTAAATTCAGAAATCGAAGACCGCCTAAAACAGGCAATAGAATTGGTACCAAAACAAGACTTTTTCAAAGGAAACTACTCACCATATTTCCTAGTCCCCAAACAGGACATGTCACTAAGACCAATTCTGGACCTAAGGTTCATAAACAAGTTCATCTTAACACAACATTTCAAGATGACTACGCTCCAAGAGATAATCCCACAAATTCAAAAAGGAGATTACATGGCAACAATAGACCTCAAGGACGCCTACTTACACATTCCTATGACCAAAAATCACCGAAAATATCTCGGGTTCCTACACAAAGCCAGTTCAAGGTACTCCCTTTCGGAATAAAATCAGCACCACGTGTCTTTACCAAGTGCCTAGCCGCAGTCGCGGCACACCTGCAAAAGGATGGAATGCACGGTTCCCCCTACCTGGACGACTGACTCATAAAGGCAAACACAAAACAAAAATGCCTCAGCCACATTCAAACAGCAATCCACACGCTGAAAAAACTAGGATTCTCAATAATTCACAAGAAATCCTCCACAAAGCCAGAAAGTGACAAAACCTTCCTAGGCGCAAGACTAGACACAAAGAACGCGCAGGCGTACCCGACGCAAAAAAGGATACAAGCTATCAAACAAGAAACCTTGCTCTACCAGAAGAGTTCATCTCTGACAGTAAGGTGAGTCATGAAACGTATGGGCCTGATGGCGCCATGCATCCCACTCATCCCTCATGCCCGCCTACATATGCGTCCCTTCCAGGAATGGCTTACCAACAATTGGTCTCAGGCCACAGGGAGTTTGGAGGATCTAGTAGTTGTTACGCACAAGCTGCAAGCAGAGATACAATGGTGGGCATCCAGCAACATAAAACAGGGCAGACCTTTCAAAAACCTAACTCCTTCTGTGACAATCACTACAGACACATCCCTCAACGGTTGGGGAGCGCACTTCAAACAACCCAATGTGCGAGGTCAATGGAACCAACAAGATTCCATAAAACACATAAATTTCTTGGAAATTAAAACTGTATCCCTAGCATTGAAAGCGTTCCAGAAACCCATTCAAGGACAGACTGTCTTGATCCAAACGGACAACACCACCACAATGTTCTACCTCAAAAAACAGGGTGGTACGAAATCATTCCTGCTAAGCAAGCTAGCACAACAGATCTTGCAACGGGCAGTCTCTCAAAAGATCAATCTGCAAACCATACATCTACCAGGAGTATACAACACAACAGCAGATCTTCTGAGCAGGCAAATAACTGCTCCCACGAGTGGGAATTGAAGCACAAGACAGTACAAAACATATTCAAACTCTGGGGAACCCCAGTGATAGACCTGTTTGCAACAATACAGAACATGAAATGCCAGCCCTTTGCCTCGAGGTTTCATCACCACCTGTCAAAAGGGAATGCCCTGTCGCTAAATTGGTCAGGGACATTTGCTTACGCTTTTCCACCAATACCCATAATTCAAAGAGTGTTTGTAGGAAGCTGGCTCTGTATATACTATATCAAAGTGAGGTATAGTGTGCACAGAGTCCAGTGGAACCCAAAAGATAAGCAGAGGTAAAGTAGATGGCACACTCTATTTGTGGTAGTGTGGTCGAGCAGTAAGGCTTTATCAGAGGACAGTGTTGACCATTTGTTGTACACACTCAGTCAGCACATGAATTTACACACTCAAAGACTGAACTTCAGACCAATTGTTTTTGTATAAAAATATTCTTTTAGTTATTTTATTTCCTAGAACCAAGCAAGCCTGGCACAGTTAAGTGATAAAAACTTTGCAGTAAACATAGAGTTGTAATACAGTTTGGATTGTAATTGTATATGCACTTTGTTTTGATTTACAGTACTGTTACTGAGAAATGCAATGCTTTGGAAATACAGTACATATACTTTGAATGAGCTTTTTAGTAAAATGACCAGTATATTACTTTCAGATTACTTTTCTTACACAGTGTAGTATACCTGGATACTGCACTGGGACATTCCCTGTAAACAGGTAAGTAAAAGCATTTTTGTTGTCTAGTACAGTTGTGTGAGAAGCTGGGTTTCTGTTGCAGTAACCCCCCCACTTTTTGCCAGACTACTGATGCACTTTTGACTTGATGTGCCCTGGGTCCCTACCAATCAGGTTCCCAGGGCCTGTGTTCTTTCCCCAAAACTAACCCAAACCCAATTGGCATCTCTGGCCACAGGTCAGCCACTGGTAAATGGTACCACAGGTACCCAGGGCACTGTGACCAGGGAAGACCTCTAAGGGCTGCAGCACTTATTGTGCCACCCTTAGAGGCCCTGTACCATTCCGGGAGAGGGGGTACTCCAATGACATCATCAGAAAAGCTGTGCACAAATCCATGTTGCAGACCAGGGACAACTTACTAAAATAAAAACCAAACGAGACACAACAACATACAGAACAAGTAGAAGACACAATAGGACCTAATACCAAAAGGGAATTCAGAATAATATTAGGGTATAGTAGGCAACAAAAAGCCATACAAAAAATCATACATCAGAATTGGCCACTTGTTCTGAATGATCCTGTGATTGGACCCCTGCTACCGCAGAGGGTGTCCATCACATATAGCAAAGGCCCATCCATGAGGGACAGTCTGGTTCAAACAAATCCAGAAACAATTGGAGGGACAACCAGGCTACAAATACACAAGGGATTTGTAAAATGTAGAACTTGTAAGGCATGCCAACACGGTGTAAATAGAAATACATACATCTGAAAGAGACACGTTAGTGACAGATTCCTTACCTTAGAATATCCCCAGGCGTCAGGCTGGATCCTGAAAGTTTTTTGCGTAGCAGTACCCTTGCGCGTCGGTAGGCGGCGTCGTGCGGCTCCGCGTCCGTCGTCGGCGTCGTGATCGCCGGGATGACGTCGCGGGCAGTACTTAGGCGCCGCCCCTGCGCGCTGACGTCAGTTCTTCTTTTTCCGCGCCAGTAAGCGCAGATCCGGGAAGAGCAGTGCCCTAGTCACTTTTTGACTATCTTTTTTGGTGAATTTTTTCACTGTTTCTTCAACGAGTCTTCACGACTCCTAAGGTGTCGTAGGGATGCCCGGCTTTAAGCCCTGCGAGGAATGTGGTCGCATGATGTCGATCACGGACCCGCACCTCGAGTGTCTCTTTTGTCTCTGCCGAGACCACGACACGAAGTCGTGTCCTGACTGCCGGAAACTTCATCCTAAGGCTTTGCGAGAGCGGTCTCGAAAGCTCCTTGAAGTCCGGCATTCGGCTCCGCGCCGCACCAAGCCCCGGTCCCGGGAGAGGTCGAGGGGCCGGAGGCGGAGTCCCCGCCGTTCGTCGGATTCAAAGTCTTCGTGCTCCTCCGGTAAGTCGAAGCACAAGAAGTCTAAGCGGCGTCATCGCTCTAAGACTTCGCCTCGCCGGTCTCGCGACTCGGCTGAGGTCCCTGTCGGCACCGTCCCCGCGGCCCCGGACGTGCCTGTCGAGTTACCCCCGCAGTACCCGCCCTACCCGGGCTCGGGGGCGACTCAGGCCGATATACAGGAATTCCTGTCGGCCATGGCCCGCCTCTTCGGGCCTCAAGGTCCCTCCGGTGCGCCTCCAGGCCCCGCGGGCCCTGATTGGGTTGCTCCGGCGTCGCCGTCGACTCCGGTCCCGGCGTCGCCTGTCCCACCAGCCTTCGTCCCGGCTCCGGTCCCGGCCTCGACCCCGGCTCCGGTGTGGCCGCAACCCCCATCGACGCCGGTTGACCTAACCACGCCTCCGCCGACGCCGATGTCCCCGGTGCCGTTTCCGACGCCGTCCGGGGCTCCGGGCGGCGTCGTTCCCCGGTTCTCTCCGGGTCCGGACATGGTGCCGGAACGGCGTCGCCCGACGCCGTATCCGGCGCCGATGAGACCTTGGGTCCCTGATGTCCCTCCTCCTCCATATTTTCAACCTGAGGAGGACCAGGAGAGCTGGGAGGGGTCTGACGACCCTCTCACACAACAGTGCGAGTTTGACCCGGACTGGGTTGAGGAACTTGGGGATGCCAGTGGTCTGGATACCTCCCCTGACTCTGGCATGCTGTCTCCTCCCGTGGCAACGGAGGAGGGGGCTAATTTTGCAACGGTGTTGCGTAGAGCTGCTGGAGCCTTGAATCTCCAGTTGCCTACAGTGGTCGTCAGGTCTAACATCCTGACTGAAGTGCTTCAGCCGGCGGCCTCCTCTTCGGAGACTGTGCTACCGTTCAACGAGGCACTGACTGACGTTCTTTTGGGTGCCTGGTCCAAACCCACCACAGGGGCTCCTGTGGATAGGAACGTGGCCCGATGCCATCGCCCTGCTCCGGGCGACCCCCTGTTTCTCTCCCAACACCCCACCCCTGAGAGCTTGGTTGTCCAAGCCTCTGCCTCCCAAACCGCCTTCCCTACCGCCCCTCCGGATAGGGAATCCAAGCGCCTGGATCACTTTGGGAAGAAGGCTTTCTCTTCCTCCAGTGCTGGCTTGCGGTCTGTTAATACCGCTTGCCTCTTGGGCCGATACACCCACTCCCTGTGGGATTCGGTGGCAACTGTTTTGCCGCAGTGTTCTGAGGAGGTCCAGACACTGCTTACCCGCGCCATTGCGGAAGGGCGTGATGCGGCTAAATATACCATCCGCTGTGGCCTTGATACCGCCGACTCGCTGGGCAGATCGCTTGCAACGACGGTGGCGCTGCGTCGCCACGCCTGGCTGAGAACCACTGGTTTTTCGGGAGATGTCCAGAATACACTCATGGACATGACCTTTGATGGTGTCGGTCTTTTTGGTTCGAAGGCAGACCATGCGCTGGAGCGTTTCAAGGACTCTCGGGCTACTGCTAAGTCCCTGGGCCTTGCTGTTGTGCGCCCTCCGCTCACGTCTGCTTTTCGCCCCTTTCGTGGCCACGGAAGGGGCGCCCAGTCACGTCCGCAGCCCGGCCGACGGCCCGCGCAGCAAGCGCCTTCGCGTGGCCGAGGACGTGGATACCGCCGTGGCGGTTCGGGCAACCAGCGTGCGGGTCAGGCCACCACCTCCAACCCGTCCGCGGCCTCCAAGCCCTCCTAGTCCCTCCTTTCAGGTGCACAGTACGCCAGTCGAGGGCAGGGTCCGCCATCACCTTCACCTCTGGCGTCCCATCACCTCGGACAGGTGGGTCTTGGACATTGTCCGAAGGGGTTACTCCCTCCCCTTCGAGACCACCCCCCAGCCATGCCACCTCAATTCCACCGCATGTCAGGGGATCACTTGGCGCTTCTACAGAAGGAAGTCACGGCCCTCTTGGCCAAGAGGGCCATCGAGCATGTTCCGACCCCAGAAGTAGGGCGTGGTTGCTACTCCCACTACTTTCTGGTGCCCAAAAAGGACAAGGAGGACATGCGTCCTATCTTGGACCTCCGGAACGTCAATCGCTTCCTCCGGAAGGAGAAGTTCAAGATGCTCACCCTAGCTCAGGTCTTGACTGCCCTCGACCCCGGAGACTGGTTGGTAGCGTTGGACTTGCAGGACGCCTATTTCCACATCCCCGTCCTGCCGGCCCACCGGCGTTACCTTCGGTTCACGGTAGGCCTCGAGCATTTTCAGTTCACCGTGCTCCCCTTTGGCCTTACCAGTGCCCCTCGGGTGTTCACGAAAGTGATGGCGGTGGTCGCAGCTCATCTGCGCCGGGCAGGGGTTTCAGTCTTCCCCTACCTTGACGACTGGCTGCTGAAGGCGGGCTCGTCCCAGGCAGTCGTCTCCCACCTCCAGACTACGGCCGAACTCCTGCACTCGCTGGGGTTCTCCATCAATGTGCCAAAGTCGCATCTGAGTCCTTCTCCACAGCTCCTTTTCATCGGAGCAGTTCTGGACACGACGCAGTTTCGGGCCTATCCTCCCGAACGGCGAGTCCGGGATATTCAGGCTATGATTCCGATCTTTCAGCCTTTATCCTGGGTTTCGGTACGGATGACCCTGAGGCTGCTGGGCCTCATGGCCTCCTGCATCCTGCTGGTCACTCATGCCAGATGGCATATGCGGGCTCTGCAGTGGGACCTGAAGTTCCAGTGGGCGCAGCACCAGGGCGACCTGTCCGATCACGTCCAGATCTCGGAGGGGACTGCAAAACAGTTGCAGTGGTGGCTCTCGAACCGGCAATGGGTCATGGGCAGATCCCTCTCCCTTCCCCAGCCAGAGCACACAGTTGTGACGGACGCGTCCCTTCTGGGATGGGGCGGTCACATGGGAGAGGCGGAGATCAGAGGCCTCTGGTCTCCGGCGGAGTCCCGGCTCCATATCAACCTTCTGGAGCTCCGGGCGATCCGACTTGCACTCAAGGCATTCCTTCCCTCTGTCAAAGGGAAGGTAGTGCAGGTGTTCACAGACAACACCACCGCCATGTGGTACTGCAACAAACAAGGCGGGGTGGGGTCGTGGACCCTTTGTCAGGAGGCTCTGCGCCTCTGGACATGGCTGGAACATCAGGGCATGTTCCTGGTGGTTCAACACCTGGCAGGTTCCCTGAACGCCAGGGCGGACGAACTCAGCCGCAGATGCATGATGGATCACGAATGGCGTCTTCACTCGGAAGTGGCGCAAGGACTCTTTCTACAGTGGGGAGAGCCTTGGTTAGATCTATTCGCCACCGAAGAGAACGCGCAATGTCATCAGTTCTGCGCGTTGGAATTTCCAAGGCGGCACTCACTCGGCGACGCTTTTCGTCACGAGTGGAGTTGCGGTCTATTGTACGCCTTTCCGCCTATACCACTTCTACCCAGAGTGTTGAAGAAGATTCGGCACGACCGGGCCCAAGTCATTCTTGTGGCTCCGGACTAGGCTTGAAGAGTTTGGTATCCCGAGCTACTCAATATGAGCGTAGATCCCCCGATCCGTCTGCCTCTTCGGGAGGATCTTCTGTCGCAGCAGCAGGGGACGGTCCTCCACCCGAACCTGTCCAGTCTACACCTGCTTGCGTGGAGATTGAGCGGCGGCAGTTGATTCCTTTCGACTTGCCTCCCGAAGTTTGTGATGTGATTCTGGCAGCCAGGCGTCCCTCCACTAAGGTGGTATACGCCTGCAGGTGGAACAAATTTGTGGCATGGTGCACAGCAAAGGCTGTGAATCCCCTTTCTGCCCCTCTTTCTGAGGTCCTTCTGTTCCTTCTCTCTCTGGCCCAACAGGGTTCTGCCCTGGGTACCATCAAGGGTTATCTTTGTGCTATCTCGGCCTTCCTCAGGCTCCCTGATCAGCCCTCCCTTTTCAAGTCCCCTGTTGTTAACAGGTTCTTAAAAGGCATTACTCACCTCTTCCCTCCTGTTCCGTTTGTGATGCCTCAGTGGGACTTGAACTTGGTTCTTACCTTTTTAATGTGCGCTCCCTTTGAGCCTCTACATAACTGTCCTCTTCGTCTTCTGACTCTGAAGACAGCCTTTCTGGTGGCCATCACCTCCGCTCGGCGGGTGAGTGAGCTCCAGGCTCTATCTTGCAAACCTCCCTTTCTGTCTGTTCATCCAGACAAGGTTGTTCTTCGGACGCGTCCGTCCTTCTTGCCAAAGGTGGTTACTGCTTTCCACATTGGGCAGACCATCACTTTGCCCACCTTCTTTCCGCCTCCGCATCCTTCCAGAGAGGAAGAGAGGCTCCACCGTCTGGACCCAAAACGTGCGCTCTCTTTCTATATTGACCGCACAAAACACTTCCGGGTGGATGACCAGCTCTTTGTTGGCTACGTGGGCGCCAAAAAGGTCGGGCGGTGCACAAGAGGACCATCTCCCGCTGGGTTACCTTGTGCATCAAGACCTGCTATTCTTTGGCTAAAAGGAGCCTCCTGTTGGGCTGCGTGCCCATTCCACCAGGGCAACGGCTGCTACCACGGCCTTGGGCCGCGGTGTTCCGCTGCCGGTTATCTGTCAGGCAGCTACGTGGGCCTCGCTGCACACGTTTACAAAGCATTACTGCCTTGACAGTCAGGTCCGGAGGGACGGCTTCTTTGGCCGTTCTGTCCTCCAGGACTTCCTTGTCTGATCTTTGTTCGCAGACCCACCACCGGGGTTGGTATTGCTGGGGTATCTATTCTAAGGTAAGGAATCTGTCACTAACGTGTCTCTTTCAGATGCACAAGTTACTAACTTGTGTAACGATATA